>CM073778.1:25861654-26031654 GCA_037158775.1 Hetaerina titia
AAAACTCTTTCATTTTCACACGAGGTATTAAACTAGTTAGGATGCAATATTTTTCGATGCTAAGTGGACTAGAAGGTGTTCATTACTCTGCATAACCCATTATTATATTGTCCCCTTCAATATCAACTCGTCTTACATGCCTACAGAAATGTTGCAGACCTATTTAAGAAATCTAGTGTATGTAGGCTGTTGTAAATACTATTTCCGTTATTTCCAACCATTTAAAATTCCCATTCGTAAAATATTAGTAAGCATAAATGTTCAATGATGATGTTGCCTTCTCGGTGTACGATGACCGCTTGCCATATCCACCATGGCAGTGGCTTCCAGGATACCATGTATGAATAAAAAATACCGACTGGGTTTCCCAATTCATTCCCGCAGTAGGTACCCACGTATACGTATACACGGGAGAATCGGATGGACAAACGAACACAAACTCTCAAAAACTAACGTAGGCGTTCATATTTTTTCCAATCGCTACGCAACGACTACGAATGGACGACGGTGATGCAAGCGGGGGACTGGAGCAGGATACGGATTTGGCCGCGGCATAGGAAGGCTGCCGTACTGGTGATTCCGGGCCAAGATCCATTCCCCACCTCTCCTTCATCTCTGGAGTGGAGATGGCTGTAGGGGGGGGATGGGAGGGAGTATCTCAAGACGGATTGCCTACCTCCTTCCTCCCACTGCCTCACTCTTTCCTTCCTTCCTTTCGAAACCCCCTTTGGCTGCCGCAGGGCCGCGTCGCCACGCGGGACTAGATGTTTCGCCCAGCAACAGGCTCCCATCACCTTGTTTCATAATTTAAAATCTCCCCCTCCCACACGCCCACACCATCAACATTCAGTTTAAAAGACTATTTTTGATAGAAGAGGGATCATCTACACCTACTTAGTATTACCCTTCATAGGCATCCCCTCGGATGTGTGGCAGGGCATGCAAACATGTCGGGAAAAACAACATCGAAGTAGTAAAATGTTTGAAACAGAGCTAACAATAGAATCAATAAATGATTCAGGAAATGGAATTAACATTTAGGACAGCTTGCGTTCATTAGGGTATCCAAGTTTAAAAAACTTCGTACCTGTTCTCTAGCTGATGCGTTGGGAATTTACATAGTGGCAACAAAATAGGAAAATTAGCCAAAAATTATTACTTGCATTTTTAAATCACAAAATAGTGAAGATCAAACAAAAGAGATTGACGGAGGCGTAATATCAAATACTCCTCGAAGAGAAAGGCATCGAAACTTTGTAGTCCAGGGTGAAAACGTAACTGTATGCATGACTGTGATGGAGGAACACTGAAAAATTACATATTAAGTGATAAATTGAACACAATCAATTCAAATGCGCCAATCCATGAAATAGTTACGCGTGTACGCGTGCGATACATGCGTAGATTTCCTCAAGGATCAGCTCCATAAATGTTTTTTTTTCCTTATCAGAACGCGATAAAAAATGAGGCTACTGCACCAGTTAAGGAGACTTAACGGAAAAGAATAGGTTTCCTCATAGCCGTTGACGGTCACTCTCGTATCCTAACTTCATGCTAGGCTCCGAAGAGTCACCAAATATTAACAGGAAAATGAGAGTTAGGGGGGGGGATGGGTTGGTTTCTTTACCATGTTCCTGGATCTACGCCACGAAATATCAAAGAAGATGGAGCAATAAACAATATAAAAACACATAAAAGGAACACTCACCCGTTATTTCTTGATAATTTCGACGGACATGAGCTCCGTCTTCATCAGAAGATTAGCTATGACTCATCACAGGACACTCTTCTGATGAAGACGGAGCTCAATTCCGTCGAGATTGTCAAGAAATAACGGGTGAATGTTCCTGTTATATGTTCTTATTTTGTGTGCTGCTGTCAAAGATTTTTATTTAACACTTCCGTGATACTTCGAAGAAGCCATACTTATACTTTCAATGTATTCATTCCTCTCTCCGTACACTAACATAAATCATCTAATACTTAATAATATTTTAATATTATACGCTGAATTTCCTTTCGAAGATTACAGATATTTAGATGCCCAAATACGAATTATTACTATGTGGTAATTGTGATTAGTACGAAAGCTAGGGATTATTCATTATCTGTATCATGTTATTAGGCGGTTAAATTGTCTACGTAATTAAAGGTACTTTCCAATCTCAATATTAATTGGTATCATACGATCGATATGATCTTTGGAAAATTTAAAAATTACTCAACAATTTTCCGGCAGTGAGAAAGTTGAATTATTCACCCAAAACATATCACATTAATTATTTAACGAGAATAACTCGGAAAGTCATTCATTCCTCTTCAAATCTCCAACGGACGTGAGAAAATGTTTTAAAACGCATCCCTTTCTGAGTATGAAAAACTCTAATATGGAAAAACACTTTTCATTTTTCGAAACGAACCATTCTCCGCCCTCTTTGGGTCGAGCTAACCGAACAAAAGATAGTCGAGAGCGTAGGGGGAGAAGAGGTAACCACAGAAAGACGCAGACAAACGGAGATGTGGCAATCCATTGAATGGCACTTCATTCTTGGCCTTGGAGGAAGGGGGTTCCAAAGACAGGAGGGGAGGGGGAAGGGGTTACGGGATACCCCTCCCCTCCCGTGGGATCCCCTCTTAACACTCTGTTTCCTTAATTTCTCCGTCCCCCACACTCCACACTGTCTATGCTTCATATTTCATTGCCCTTCGTCTTGGGACAAGGGTGCAGAGGTCATAGGAGCATTGACTCGCCGGAGACGAGATGATGACCGTCGTGGTAGCAGGCCGGTGACGAGACGGTTCTCAACGGCTCACGACCCTATTAAAAAGGTTCCTCATTTCATGCAAACCAGGACTTGGTGCAATGGTGCTGGGAGTGTAACTTTTGCACCAACTTTAAACACTGTCCAAAAACATGGAGCAGGAATCTATCAAAGAGCATTTAAACCAGTACCAAAGGTACTCCCGTGTGAAATTAAAACAAAATAAATATCTTACGATATCAAACTTGGAAATTTGATGAACAAAACGATAAAATGATTTCTGTTCCAAAATGTAAATATAATATTATAATATAGCGACGAAACGGCGTTCTTAATCCGAGAAAAGTCCCATCCGAAAAACAAAGTAATTTTTTGTGAGCATTCGTTCTTCACAATGGAAAAAAATGTAATATTATTTGAAACGCTATTTTAAATCCCGTAATTGTCACAAAATTTAACGAAAAACGTCACCAGAATAAATGGAATTTACGATTAATCCTCCCGCTAATGCTCCGCAGATGCTTGTTTCGCGATTTCCATCTCTGTGAGCATTTTTCTGCATCCTCCAGGGGGATTCTATCTCAAAATTGAGTTATTCATATGTCTAACGTATATATATACACACGTGTACATACATATATTTATATATATATTTTTTTATATCACCACCCTCGTCTTAGTAAGCGCATAATGGACAAAACAAGGGAATCAGGAGCTTACACAGAGCGCATCGAAGTGACCTCCGCCATGTGTGTATCGAAATGAAAAAACGTCTCAGGGCGTCAAATAGTGAGTGTACGGTCTATCGGGGAAGGACCTGCCGAGATCCCTGAGATTCGAACCGCCCCCTGGGAAAGACCCATGGGGGGGGAGGGTGGGTGTAGGAGGAGGAGGGTGCCTTGCGTAACCCCGGCCCACTTGGCAACGCCGGACTATTTGTGGGATGGCGTGTCGTCACCGCTCGCTTCCTCCCTCCCGCTGAAGGGGGATGCACTGGCCGGCAGACGCGGGGAGAGTGAGGCGGTTCAGCGAACTCCTCTCCCCGCCTTGCACCGCAAGTGCACAGCGTCCGCCCGCCAGGCTCCCCCCACCATCCGCCGGCGTCTCCCCTCCCGACACCGCAATACCACCTCCCACGCTTTCCACCCTCCCTCCTCCACTCCAAGGGAGGGTCCAGAAGTAGGGGGAACAGACCGGGGGAGGTCCTGGGGGGGAGTGTAACAGGAGCACTACCCCAAGTGCGCAAAAAACATACCACACTCCGACGTGATCTCCATCGCCAAACATCTTTAGTCTATCTCTCGCCATCAATCTCGAGCACACGATTCAATTGAACCTAAACGAACCTAAAATTGAAAAGTCTTTAAGAGCAACGAATTACTACGCTCAGAGCTCAAAAATATATTTCATGACACTGTTCGGGCTAAGTAAGGTCATGTTTATTTTATTACTCTTCTATTTAACTAATCTCTCTGGTTGCATATGTGCTCTCCTGCCATCTTATGGCTTGACATAGTTCTTGACATTTGTTTTGTTAACTTTTCAGTATTGTTTATTGCTTTTAGCAGTTCTTTTTTCTTAATGCATATTATATGCATTGTCTGTCAGCCTTTGTGCCGTTTTTGGCTACTTTGTTAAATAAATTAAGACAACGCCCTTTTCGACAACATCGTTTGGTATACTATGATGTAAAGCACGAACCTCGAGTGAATATTTAAAACATGTGCTGTGGGAATGCGCGTACTCATTTGGTAGATTGACGAAAACTGAAATGCATACATTTGTAAATCAGTCTGATACACGCATTAATGAGAAAATTTTTCATTTATTTATGGGATAAAACGCCTAAATAAAAAAATCCCCACTTTTTGTTTTGGAAAGAGATACCTTGCTTAGCTCTAGAACTAATTTTCCACGTCAAAGATGTCGAAAACATTGTACAATATAAAAGAAAACATAAGTCATTATCGGGAAATAATGAAACGAACGCCTATGTAGAGGTAGTCCAGTGGGTTTGGCTATCGACCAGAAGGTCCGGGTTTTATTCTTGGAAAAGACTCTGGACACCCTCAGCTTTGCCTAAGCCGGGTGATTTTTCGGGAATCAGAACTTCCTAGGAATCTACAGGAGGCACAGGGGGAGCAGGGCAACTGCCTCCTCATTACTCTGACGAGTGTATTTCACACACTGGGTGGGCTCTACCCTCACCTAGCAAATCGACCTTCGGATTGATAAATGAGTTTATGAATATAATGGCAATGCGTGCAGATATATCTTTCTTAGTAGTGACAGAAGTGATAACGGACGATCTGTGTTCCCAGGGAGAGTTCCCCGCAGATCATGTACCCCTTTCACTCTCGCGGTCTTAGGGTCGTCGCCCCCTTGTCGTCTAGGCAACCCCCGAGACGCCCCTGCCTGGCCCTGTAGCGTGACCCTCAAGGACATCTCCCCCTCTCTGCGGATGACGCAATTGGATGGACTTCGAATTGCCTACGCTCCCGATTCTGCTCGTCTGGAAAGCAAGCGGAGGGAGAGAAAGGGTAGAGGTGTGCCTAGATCTGACGAACACCAAGACGAGCTATTCCTGATGAATTTTATAGAAAAACTGTGTAATATTTTACTCTAGCTAGACTAGAATGTTGTCACTGTCTTACCCAACCTTTATTTTACTATTCTTCTCGTGACTAGTAGCTCATCTAGCGAAGTATTTTGAGGAAAGACCGTAGGGCAGTTGACATTTCCCTGATTATTTGGAATTTTCGCATTTTTGTATGTGAACCTATATTAAAGCAAAGCTTGCTACTGATGTTGCTTACCAAATTTGAAATCATCATCTGCCACACACCTCTGCGGTGACATGCAGGATACAATGCAGATGAAATCACTATATAAATCAAAGAGATGACCCGAAGAATTACCTCTACATAAGTTCTTTTGATACGAGAATCGTCCACTTCAAGTGTAAGAGCTTCAGGAACTAATCTTGAAATCAAAATGAGCGCAATTATGCACTTACTGCATTCACTCCTTACCGCTGAAAAAACATCGATACTCTTGACAATATTTTACTCTTTATATTCGTCTATAGCATTCAAATCGGAAATTTAAACATGTATCCTTCAGTAATACCGTATCCGTATCCCATCTTGAGTCCCGTTTCTTAAAACCACAACCCGATTTGTTGGATTTCTAAAAAAAAGCATCAAAACGTTTCAAAAATCATCTTCTCTCTCACGTAGGGAGGCAACAAGTATCGATGGCAACATACAATGCCATGAACAGACTCCTTTAAGCGTATAAATACCTAGAACTTTTCAACTGACCAGTAGCTTTTAGAAATGGGCCATTACAGTCTTTGAGAACAACATAGAATAACAAATCCACGAGCTAATAATGAGCATCCCTTAAGACGATCGCCTGGTAGAGTTAAAGACGAAGAAATGACCTGGAAACCTTTCATCTGTCCATTTGATCTTCAGCAAAGAGTTCCCAAGGGAACCCCTTCCATTTCACACAAGTCTGCTGGAACACCGTGTGGGATTACGTATTTTGACTAAGTCTAAGCTTTATTAGGGACCAAATTCAATGCTGTACTTACACTCGGGTCGTGAATAATTCAATTAGACTGCAATAGGAATCGAAACGCGTCCGTAAGAATTTCAATCACCCCAATGATGCTCCGAGCTGGGATATCTTCTTGATTGCTTAAAGACGGTTTAAAAAATTTACATCGTCTCCTTCGACTTAAGAAGGAAAATCACTCGATGGCTTAATGGTTCCGTAAATGGTATTCATCAATTACACTTGGCATAATGGCATATCATTCTCTCGGCACTCTCAAAAATGTTCGGCACGCCACTGCCCGAGGATCCTTCTACCATTGTGCTCCAGATTGCGCAACGTTCGGAAGGTTCAGAAGAAGAACATAAAGTGAACGAGGGGGAATGTATCAAAATAAACGGAACGGAAGTTTGAACTGAAAGCGACTTCCCGAGGGAAAATATTTGAATCGAGGCACGGTCGTTGAGGAAATGATCTCCCTCGTTGAGGTCCATCCGAAACATCTTTTTCCTTTAATGCAATTCAGACCTCTAAAACCTACTGGGAAGTACTACGGCCTATCTCGTCCGCGGTATGGACTTCTTTTCTTTGGAAAAAAAACAATATTAATAGAAGGATGGCGGGGAAAGGAAATCGAAAACTTCATCCGCGACCTGCCAATTATCGCCCACTCAAGCAGCCCATCTTTCCCAACAGCGGCGCGCGACGTCAGGAGGTTAAATAAATTACGGCCGGCCACGGCCGACAAAAGCGAACGATATAAAAGATAATTGCCGGGGGGCTTTATCACATCGGGCAGATGTGAAATTTCGACACCTCCTCCCTGCTTCGGGATAACTTCGGGGAAAAAACGACAAACGACAACAGCTTCCCACCACTGCTGACGCAACCAATGGCTCGGGGCGGGTTGCTTCAGAAAATGAATAGTCGATATATATATATATATATATATATATATATATATATATATATATATATATATATAACCATAAACACAGTAATCTACCCGAAGGTCGGTTTAGTAGGTGATGGTAGAGCTCACCCATGTACCAAGCCCTACGGCGTGTGAATATTCACACATCAGGGTAGGGGGGCCAGTTCCTTTCCCTGTGCCGGTTATGGCTTCCCAGGAAGATCTGGTACCCGAAAAATCAACAAGCTTGGGTGGAGCTGCTGTTGCCCAGAGGGCCTTGCCCGGGAATCGAACCCGGGACCCTCCGGTCAGCAGTCCAACGCTCTACCTGCTAGACCACCGCGACCCGCATATATATATATATATATATATATATATATATATATATATATATATATATATATATATATATATATTTATATAAATGCGTGTGTGTGTGCTCAAAGAAACACCACCATTTTGAGGTTCTCTGTTGTTTACGTGAGAAATAACACAAAGTCAGAGAAAAAATGACTCACTTTAAACATATCGGTGGTCCCGGTCACCTTCAACAAACAGAGTAAGAAGAGTAGCTTAGAATGTGAGGTGTGTGTGTGTACATATGCATAAATGTGTGTGTATATTATAAATATGTATACATGCGACGCATATACTTATATATACACACTACGTTGGGAAAACACTGGCAAGCGGTAAAACAATACCTAACATCAGGAACAAAATATTTAAGCATAGAAAAGATAAAAAGGACACATTCGTGTTCGAACGTTTCGGCGTTCTGAACGCCTTCGTTAATGGAAGTCATAAAAAGCCCTCTAAACTTTTATCCATACTTAAATATATATATATATATATATATATATATACATATATATTAAAACATATATATAATCATATGCACGGTAATCAACCCGAAGGTCGGTTTAGTAGGTGATGGTAGAGCTCACCCATGTACCAATCCCGACGGCGTGTGAATATTCACATCAGGGGGGCCAGTTCCTTTCCATGTGCCGGTTATGGTTTCCCAGGAAGATCTGGTACCCGAACAATCAACTAACTTGGGTGGAGCTGCAGGTGCCTTGCCCGGGAATCGAACCCGGGACCCTCCGGTCAGTAGTCCAACGCTCTACCCACCGGGCCACAGATATAAGGAAAGGGGATAGGAGAACACAAAAGACGAACACAGGAAAGGTGGGGAAGGCGGATTTGAGCAGATCACAAAAGTAAAAATATTTCCTTATAATTAGTAACACCGGACCTTCCACTTGCCGGGCGGATGTTCTACCAGTTAAGCTAATAAAGAAACCTAATTTACACTGACCGAAACATTGAAATCAGTAATTTTTGATCTGTTGAATCCTTTTTTTACTTTTGATTACAATGAAATGCGTGTACTTCAAGCATTATTGAACGCCATAAATTTGCCTTATGTACTATGTATGTGTATGTATAAATATATTAATACGTCGCCAGATGGAATCATACCTGGTGACCTTAAGCGCGTTAAAAGATGGGGATGGTTGTGAAATTGACTTAACGCGGCTGTTGTCGCCACATTCCGTCGCTCGAAGGACATCATGGCACCGCTTCGCTAACGATCGTTTTTCATGTACGGGAGTCAGTGTGGATAAATTAACAGAGCGGCGACACATTCAGATGTCCCGTCGTCCACTGAGCGTCGAAGGTTCGAGCAATCAGTGTGTGTGTGAAGTTGCGCAGTGACTGCCTGCATCAGCAACTAACTACTGTCCACCACCCCCCCCTCCTTCCATCCCCTTCCCTCTCCGAAAGCGGACCGGCATCCCCGCATCCAAAGCGGAGGATGGAGCCGGAACGAAGAACTACGTCCAAATTCGCACGTGTGTACTTTGGGTACGGTGTGGGAATCGAGAATTAAAAAAAAACAGAAAAGGGGTTCAATCTGTGTTGTAACTTCAAATTTCACACAAAACCCCAAGTAGGAAAAATTGAATTTTCCGTTCTTCCGCTGATATTTCGCTGTGTGAGTTTTTTTTTAGGAATTCGCTTCACCGGGCGCGAGCCCTAATATGCCTTCTCCTTTCCTCTTCTTCTTTAAGCCTCCTTGCTTTTGTGTATCAGTCTAAATATCGGCACTCGAGAGATAAAATTGAGTTAAACGGTTTTAATTTTGTCCACTGTTAAGAATCGCTAGACCTCTTCCGATAATATATTTTGGTAGGCGTGAATTGAATGGTCCAGAAGATGATAACTATGTTATACATAAGAGAGTGACAATTGCCAGTGATGTTCACTCGTATGCCATTTGGTGTGTTGTCAAGAGTTATTCAATGCTTCTTTTATTTTTTCGTGCAGGAGCGTTCCTTTTCTTCCGAACGATGTGTCCTTCTTTGCACCATTCTTAAGTAAGCGGAAAGCACTCTGGAACAAACGTAACGAACGCTTATGCCTGTATATGGCACAGGCCTAAATCCTTAAAGTCGGTTGATGCGTACGAGAGCGAACAATGCGTCATTTTTTTTAAGCAAATTAGGTTGACCGACGTAAATGTAAATATTCCACCATCTGTAGTCCTAAGGCTTTATTAGCTAAAGCAGAATTCACTTTTCTCCATCAATTCTTAGCACTGAGATTAACACAAAAAGTGACTACACGCTTCGCAGCATTAGGGTCATATGCATGCTTAACTTTCTTCATTTGTGAAGAAAGATTACACACACGGCCTTCCTTCACAAAATAAACACGACGCAAGCGGAGAGATGTATCCTGTGTTTGAGTAGATTAAGAAAAAATGACTAAAGATACATTTTTCCTCTGTTTTGTTTACTTTTGACTCTATTTTTCCACGGAATTCCACAATAAAATTCAAATCCCTGACTTTTACGGGTTTCCGAGAAGAGTTTCAACCTTGCGATCGCTTCCGAAGATGATTCCCTGTTTCGCATGTCGGAGCTCTCTTGTTTTTCTCTCACTCCGGTCATCTCCCCTCCCCCTCATCTCTCTGCTACCTGCTTTAATACTTTGACTTTTCAAAACGGGGAACCCGGGCATTACGCATGCCCGCATTGTCTATTCCGGGAATAAACCCGCTAGACCGTGCAGCAAGGAATCATGGGTATGACTCACGGGTGCTTTATTGGATAGAAACGCGACATTTCGAAAAAAAATTGGAAATTATCAAGGACATCGAAGTTTTTCAAACCATCTCAAGGGGAAAATCGTAGCGAAATTCTACTACAGACTTTCCTGGTGCCCTCAAACTTTTAAATGAAAATAACGCATACATTTTCAACGTAATTAAGAAAATTTCCTTCTTCCACGTGAATATTCCTACGCTAACACTTCTTCTGTTAAATACCAATACCATCCAAAACCACATTTAGCAATCCGAAGGTCGGTTCGATAGGTGAGGGTAGAGCTCACATAGTACTAAGGTCAATGGCGTGTGAAATTCACAAATCAGGGTAATTAGGGTTGTCAGTTCCTTATTACCGCTGCCAAAGTGGTTTCTCTTGTAGATACCTAAAAAATCACTCAGCTTAGATGAAGCTAAGTTTGTCCATAGAATTCCCCGGAAATCGAATCCGGGGCCTAGGGTCAAGAGCCCAGCGGTCTACCTAATGAACTATCACGTACCGCCGATGCTGATGAGAGACTTAGTAAGTCCTCAGGGTAAATCATATATATATATATATATATATATATATATATATATATATATATATATATATATATATATAATTTTTAAAACTGAATAATAAATAAATGTTTCCTCTCTCCTAACCGAGAAACACACATTGTAATCGGTTAGTAAAAGTAATGCATTGACAAACAGTACATATGTACTTTTACGATGATTCCATTCGAGATAATACTCAATATGCAATATAAATATTTAATTCAAATAGCAATATAGCAAATATTTAATGCAGTCTTCAATATTTTGGTTTGCTGATTTTGGAATATTTACACAACCCACAAAGAATGATCTTCCATTGTAATCTTGACCTCCCACCCCTTATTATTGCAGAAATAGTCTATTGTCTAGAGTAGGACCCTGCACGACGCTCTACGGAACTCTAATTTACATGTTACAAAATACATTTCAACCCCAAGCTACCACACAATGCAGTATCTTATTTTTCACTCTGAATACGTTCTATCTTCCTTAATCCCGTTCAAAATGCCTATTGTTTTCCTCAATTTACCTCTCTTTCCCAGTATTCTTCCCTCTATCAACATATTCAGTATCCCATGGCACCCCAGTATCTCCTGCTTTTGTTTGGCCTGCCTTCTTGGAATTTCTCCCAAAAACCTTCCTTCCCTCTTCCGTTGCCATGCCTGGACCCAAAATATTTCCAATTTTTCTTAAGCCCGGTTCTCCTTGTCGTAAATCTGTCATTAAATTACTGCCGGAAACAAAGAGAGCAAACACGAACGCAAAGGGAGCTACTGTGAAATCTTAGGCGGTTACAGACACATGTGACATGTTGGAAGCCTGAGGAGTCGACAGTCTTCCAAGGCTTCGATTCCTCCGTACGAAAGGCGAAGATGGAATCACAAAAAAAACACATACGAGAAATATGCGGTCGTGCTAATAAAAAATTGGGATTTGTGAAAAGAGTGCTGGGTAAATGCGACGAAAAAGTGAAGGAACGATGTTTCCTTGCCTTGGTCAGGCCCCACCTAGAGTATGCTGCCAGTATATGGGATCCTCAAAATATAAATTTGATTTCGGAATTAGATCGAGTTCAGCGGAGGGGGGCTAGATTTGTCAAACATTGTTATGACCAACGCAGCAGCGTATCTACTTCGCTAGACAATTTAGGCTGGGATTCTATTATGCAGCGGCGTTTACAATATAGATTAAACTTATTAAAAACATTTAAAGATGGGCCCTTTTCCGATGACACCAATAATATAATACGAACCCCAACGTATTACGGTTGGAGGAATCACGAATATAAGATTAGAGAGATAGACTGCAAGATTGACAGGTTTAAAATGTCATTTTTTCCTAGAACAATAAGACATCAGAATGCTTGTAGTCGAAATCCCCCAGGAGTCAGTTCAGCCCAATAACGTACAGGTTAGGGACTGCGCGTGGAAATATAAAAATATTTTTTTCTTACAGGTTCCCCCCACCTTCCCCGACCTATTTGAAAAATCCCAACCCCCTCATCCCTTATCCTTTCCTCCTGGTGCTACACCCCCTGCCACACACCTTTTTTGTGGCTGAAGATGTAGATGAATAGCTGAGCAGATAGGCATCTGAGGTTAAAGCAATCAAAGCACCTCAAAATTGAGATGCTCCAACGCCAATATATACTGACTTAGGTGAGCCTAAACTCAAATGTTGGCTTAGTGATATTTTGCATTGATATCCATCGACAAAACCCAATAGCCTAACTACAACATATCCTCACAATGTTTATCTTGAAGGAGAACCTCGAAGATGATTCCACGAGGACGAAGTCCAAGGATATAATTGAAGAATCATCGCATTGTGACATCATTAAAAAAACCGCTACTAATGAGGAATTGTTTGAATTTGTTCGGAAAATTTTCCCCATTTCCCAAAAGGTATACATTTCAGACGGGACGTTTGATTTCGGTGACCCAGGCCGTTTGCCGTCACGGTGGTAGGCTCTGTGCCCGTTCACGCCGAGCCAAAGGAAAAGGTTTTAAGCGGCCAAGGTAACAGGAAGTCCGCCCCCCGGCCCCCCTATCGCCAGGTTTGATCAAATTCGTCGCTTGGCCTTGAATACTCCCCCTCCCGATTTCGGCCTGACCCGAACAATGTTTACCTTCCAACAACCCAATCGGAGAGGAAGGGGGCAAACGAAATAGGGGCCATTCTGATTTGACCTCGGGAGGACTGTGTTTATATATATATATATATATATATATATATATATATACATACATATATATATATATATTGGTAGTACGACACTTTGGAGTCCAGGGTGATTAGCATAAGGTCCGAAACCTCTTTACAGTGTTAGAAATAATTCCTATTAGGTAACTGTGGAAACATGACGTCGGACGCGGTGGGAAACGGCATTGTTGTTGACGGACGAAAGGCGCCAAGGACCTGAAACGTTTTTTTTAACTGTGCCACGAGGTCTCTATTTAAAAAAAAATCGTTCTTTCACAAAGGTGCAGGTCTCCCTTCAGATAGAACTAGCACCAATCGACACCCATGAATCGAAGTTTGGTCTGAGAACTTGGAAGAAGTCATAATTAGAAGGTAACTTCTAGGACAGACGCCTAAAGACCTTTGTTCTTTTACAGTCAAGAGAATTGGAAACATTTTGCAGATAAGAAGGGGAGATAAATAAATGAGTCTGTGAAGTTAACGAAATAAAGGAGTTCTCATAACTTGACCTATTATTATTATTCAGTCCCCTGTCCGCAGTTTAACAGCGCGATATCAGAAATATACATCAGTATTACATCGATATTTATTTACCTCGCATCGAGCCTGCTTATTTTGATAATTAGAATGGACCGAAAAAGTAAGAATCGGTATAAACAGTCGGCATCAAAATACGGACGGCATGTCTTAAAGTGCTCAAAAACAGTCGAGATTTATCAACACGTTACATTATCATCGTCGTTTGGCCAAACTGTAGCCATTTTGATATTTTTCAACATGCAGAGATGATTTCGGAGTTTCAACATTTCAACACTGCCGCGAAACAAGATGGGGAAAAAATCAGCTTTGGAATTCGAAAGTGTTGAACTAAATTAACACCCTAAACTCGACTATTGAGTGCCCTGAACTGCTCTCTCTCTCTCTCTCTCTTCAACCTCAGGGTACCAACTAGATCCACCCGCACCCACTCCATAATCCATCTTCCTATTCCAAGGGTATCTCTCACCAAGAGCTCACCATTATTATTTCGCCTCTCCTCCCTTCTAAATTCACTCCCTCACACTCTCGATCATTTTTATTTATCTTGTAACAATTTCACCACACAAGCTTTATCCCACCTTTCAACAAATTAAATATTTCCCCTCTCCATGTTCGGTTCCCATTGTTTATTGTTATGCTGTTATTGTCTTTTTGTCCTCTTTCATATGTTTGTGATATTTTTCACTGCAAAATTGGCGCCACTGCTGCATGTAAATAATGTTTTAAAATAAATAAATAAATGAAATGTGAACCTGTACACTACATAGGTATGACAGTATAGGAAAATTTACCGAGGTGGTATTAAGAAACTTACGGGGATAATCCCACCGTCTTCCAAGGAGAATCAAAACCATTTCTCATGGAAAAACGTTTTGTCCTTCTACACATTTATTTGTCGAAACAAAAGAGGATTTCAGAAGCAAAACTGCATTAGGGCATTATTTTTCAACATTGACATATTTTACGTACTTAATCACATGCCTACACTACGATAACTTTTTACGACATGCGATTGACAAAAGCCAATTATACACGTATTCATTTTGTACCAAAAAGTTTTTTTATAAGTTTACCGCGCTAATAAATTCTCTCCTATTATTTTCTGGTCGAACAAGGGTCGATAAATTGAACATCGCGGAGTCTCTCTCCTTCGCCATTCTCCGCAGTCGAATTCTGATGGTTCTGAGGTCACCCCTTCATCCCTCACCCCTTTCTCCGACCCCTCTCCCTCCCCACCACTTCCCCAAAACCTCGCCCACCCGCATACTATATATTCTCTCTCTCTCTCACTCGCTCTCGGTTTCGCAACGCCAAAAATTGCCAAAGCGATTTCAAGGCCCCAACCAACACCACCCCATCCCCCCCCCAGACACTCTCTCCCTCACCCCTTCGCCTATCTCACAGGGCCATCGTCGGGCGGCTACACGCGCTTCCGAGGAAGGAGGAGGAGGAGGAGGACGAAAGAGGAAATAAATAAAAAAGAAACGAAGAAGCAGCCAAAAAAAAAATCCTTTTTTTGAGCCAATCCGACGAGGACCGCAAACGAAAGAGTGGACTGGGGAAATACGAGCGAAAAGGAACCGATAAAAAAATGAAATAGAACGAGGAGCAGTCCGTAAAAAAAAAATAAATAAGCGTTCTCCTTCTGGTGCTACACGGCGTCTACGAGAGAGACGTCAGCCGGTTCCAAATCCGCCCCCAAGGTTCCTTTTCCTTATAAAACTACGTCGCCTTCATATTTATATTAAACGTCTCTGTTCCTCACACACACTGATTTCGCGAACAGTACGTGATGTGCGTCACGTCCGATTGCCAAAATAATCAGTCGGGAGGACGAGGAAGAGAGAAATAAAAAACATATATTTTTAAAAAATTGCTCCCGAAAAAAAATATTGGGTTTCCAGTTTTCCGAAACGCTTGGCAACCACCACTCCCCCATCACCACCTCTCAAAAGAGAACTATTATTGTCCACGAGGTCAGGGAATGCGACGAGGAAATTAAGTATATTTGAAGGCGCAAAAAAAAATTTAATGTGGATTTGTCTCACTAGAATGTTTCCTCCACTGCAATGAGATGATATGAGTCTTTTTTTCCTGAATTCGCCACTGATTTCAAGTTGAAATTTTGAAGGTTTGCTCCAAATCTTAAAACTGAATCCTTTCACAAAAAATTTTATCAGTGATTAACGATGGAAAAAAAGCCATTACTTCTCAGCGTAAAAGTATACACGACCTAAGTTACGTCGTAGATTTAAATTTCGTATGACGACTTTGATATTCAACTGAATAACAGCTTCGTCTTGTTATGACCTCTGACATACCATTTTATATGGACAAACTAATTTCCTTTTTTCATTTCATTTAAGCCATTAAATGAAATAGCTAAATAACTAAAATAGAGAACAATCTATCACTCCATTTACGAATGAGTTTTTTAAGAAAATTACCGTAAGTATCCCTATGCTACTTACTTCAATCTACCTTGCACGTTCGTGGTTAAATTTCTTGCTGTATCCGAAGATACAATTATTTGTTATAATTAAGCATATGTACTTGAATGCTTGTGGAGTGAAGGGAGGTAGATGTGTATTTGCATGCGTTTAAAATGATAGGATTTTTCTATGAATGTATGCACTACTGTGGATTTGGGTTTGCATGTGTGTGTTAGTTTTGAATGCGGTTTTTCTTTTTTCCTTTTTTTTTTGGGTGGTGACCTAACACCCCCCGCCACACACCCTTGCGGCGGCTTGCGGGGTATTATGTAGATGTAGATGCAACAATAGGCATTTCAGCTTCAACTCTTTACGATAGCTCTCTCCAAAATATGACGAAAGATACTTCTTATGAAAAGGATATTTTATTTTGATTCTTCAGCGTGTATCATCCAACATTATATGTGAAATAAACTCGTCGAAAAATAACTTTCATTCTACTTTATTCAAAATTTGACGAAGACTCGAAACGGGAGTCGATTTAAATTTTTAAGGATACAAATATGTACAATTATAATCTAAACATGCCCGCCTATAAATTAACCAGGCATAAGATACTTGCTCCAGCATGAAATTTTTGCTCAAGAAAAATCACCTACTTTGCCAAAAACGATCGTTCTGAGTCTCGCGTTACGACATCCGTGAAAGAGGCTGGCCATATGAATTTCAACTGCTAAGAGAACGAGAATAAAGGTGATTTTTTCGTTCGCGACACACACACACACACGCACCAATAAGAGTTAAAAAAAAATTGAAATGATATAACCAGTTATATCACAAAAAGAATCCGTCGATGTAAAAGCGTTGGAATGACAGTTAGTAACGAGATTTTCCAAAGATTTCAAAACATCGCAGCACGCAATATTATATTTTATATGGCACCTTAGCGGACGTGGACATCAAAACCTTGATGGCCGCCATTCATTTGCCAATCGGCGATTTCTCCCGAACGACTGTAGTAAAACTCAAAAGCGTACACCTATTAATGGATATCGGAAAGTGTTCAATATCGCCCATTATGCCTGTTGATATGAGCTGGGAGAATGAGGGAGTGGGGAATTATCCTTTTATCATTCAAATTAGCCCAGTGTGTTGTCATTATTTCATCCAATCTTTATTTTATTGCCCTTTTTCTTACCTTCAGTTCTTCTCGATTGCATAAGAGAAGTAATTCACACTCTGGTACCGTAGTTCACCTACATTCTGTCGAAATCAACTCAATTATTTAACTGTTTCACATATTTATAGGTGAGTTTTTCAATTGAGAAATAACCTTAATCTTCAACGTTGAAATCCTGGCATTGAATCACCCCATGCCACATATCCATGCGATTGGTGATTTGCGGGACACCATTATGTAGATGTAGAATACATTGATCATCCTCACAGACTCGGTCCATCTATTGCTTCAAGAAATTTGGATGGGGGACTTTGGTTTCCGACGCCCTACTCACTTGGACATAATCAATCTCGCGAGATTTCAGTCGAAAATCACGAACAACTCGTGATTTTTGTGTGCTTAATGAATCGGCGGCGAGGTATTTTCTCATACAGACAGACGCCAATCTTTTTTGTAAGTCAATCGACAGATATCTTTCCGTTTGGTTTTAAAAGCAACCCTTCCTCGGGAAAAACTCCCGTCCGTCTACGAGGGAAGGAATTAAAAAATGGTCGCGGAACTCCCATTCCAGAAGAAACGGGACGAACGGAGAAAGGAAGGAGGAGATGCCGAAACGTCGGCCGCCGACAACGGCAGCGGTATCGCGGGCATGGGGTCACTACGATCCGACGCGTGAGAATTCGCTGACGCAAGATTCGATCAAAATGCGATCAGTCGGGAAAATGTGAAGCTTTGACGTGAACGGACGCACGCCGAAAAAAAAATACTTTGGTTGAGTCAACCAAAAAGGCTTTAAAACCAACCAAAGACGGACGTTTTAAACAACTCGTGCCAATGCAAATATGGCGAAAGGTACTATTTTACTTCGTTGATTTTTTATCCATACGTTTCAAGGTTGAATATCGTATCATATTAAATAGTTGACCAATACAGATGCTGTCATTGATTTCAAGTTTCGTTTTAGTTACTATTGCCGAGGAAAATCTCTCCATAAAATTAAATTTTCACTACTCAAATCTCTGGAACACGCTTATTCATATTATTGATAGCTTATCCATATTGATGAAACTCAAGTCTACATGAAACAGGGGTATTATTGCAAACTATTGCAAGTGGAAGTGAATGCAATTCACTAATGCGCCAATCACACAACTCCTACCTAGATTGAGTTGACCCCACCCCCATACATCACATACATCAGTACATCACCCCCATAAGTCCGCATTCGAATACCATAACGTGCACATTTTCGATGGTTTTTGGTATGGTTGCGGTTTTTGGCCGTACTTCACGTGGGTCATCTTCAAAAGGATTTGCGACCAAGTATAAACGATATTGAAGAAGCCCCCCGAACATTTTTGTCAACTTCAATTGAATTTCCTTACGAGTTAACCCATCCGAAGAAGTCTTTCACCGTGCGATATTCAAGTTTATTCGAAAAACACGTAAGACGTCTACCACAACAATACGTGTAAACAAACTACTTGAAGGAATAAGTTGAAACTAATCTTACGAACTAATGACACGTGCACCCCGGCAGTAACCATACATTTTTGCTGATTGGAACGCCATCTCTGTGTCAGGCTGAGAACTTTTCACCTCACTATCGCATCTGCATGGTACCCCGCTAAGGGGTGTGGCAGGGGGTGAACCACTACCAGGTATGCAATATCAAGAATTGCGTTTTTCTTAGTTGTTGAGAACAATTTTCACGTAAAATAATTCAAATTACGTTATTTGCAAATAATTACAGAAACATGAAGCATGATACTCACGTGAGATATACGCATAAGATAGGAGTTTTTAGATACAGGAAGGACAATAAAATTAAGGTAAGAAGAAATCACAAAGTCACGTACTGTGCAGGTCTTGTGTGAATGCACCCCCCGCCACACACCTTTCCGGGTACTTCAAAAAAGTATCATGCAGAAGTAGATTGCCGGTATGGGAAACATTCCGCGCCGCATAGGGAACGCCCGTCACGATCCCGAAGAAGGATACGCCGTCGCGACGTTGCCAAAACTTCCTTTTTTTATTTGAAGGAAAGGTTTCTTTTATTTAAAAATAGGGGTGGGGAAGGGGCGAGCCGAGGGGAGGGCACGGCCGAGGTCACAAGACGGAGATAACAACCTCCCCCCCCCCCACCTCTCCCTCACCCTCACCCGCAGAAACCGTCTTCGCTCTTCATCCTCGCCATCTTTTCGCATAGGGGGTAGTGAAAGTATTAAGTATCACTTAAGAACTGACCATTGGAGACCTGAGGAGAGCTGAAGACTAAAACAAACTCCTGGGTTTACAAAGGACACAGGATCCTCACCCTGCGAATCTGTACAGAGCTACAGCCGCGACGCGTAATATTTATTTTAACAAGGGGCCGAAGACCAGGTCATATTCCGAAGCTTCTGGCCACGTTTCGACAATTGTAATGAATGCAAAAAGTTACATCGTCTATTTCAATCTTCTTAGCACATTGCCAGGTATGCTCAGTAGCCGAGAGACATACGATTTTCAATCGAAATTGAAATTCACAACACAATTATTAAAAATATACGAAAATCGCGACATAATAATGTGCCATATCAAATGTAGTTTGATTTAAACAATCGATATCGGCAGTCGAGGGTCGCATAAAAAGTAATGGCGATCCGCGAAATTCTACAGAGCTGGAGCAAGTTACACTTGTTGGACACGCGTGCCGAGTTTTAATACACGATAGAGATCACGCGAGGAAGGTGAGTAAAAGCAATAATTCATTATTATAAAAACGTGGTACCAAGTTTTGCCAGGCAAAAAGAGGCACATGTAATTACATGTAGATTAACATGCAAACAGTGCTAAATTTTAGGTAAAATAGCTTTCAAATTTGTCTGTGTGATGCATAGAAATTATGCGCCACTTATATTGACATTGGCAAACTCCAAATGTAATAATTAGAAGGAATTAACAGAATTATTTCGGGTTTTCTGCTTTGTTTTTTTCCTCAACGTTTCGCACATACTGCGCGCATCATCAAGAGGTATTTTTATTATTGACTTCGTGTATTGTAGTTGAAACCGTAACCATTAGTTATTGAACATCCATTGTTGGCCAACCCATTATCTAGTTGAACGAATTAACACCGAGAAACCAAAAAGCATTAAAATATACGTAAATAAATTATTTTGAAAGCTTATTTTTTTAAAGCAAGTTACCACCAGGACCACATTCACACTGATCTGTAACTTTTGAGAAACGGGCCCAAGGTAGGAAAGATCATATCGCGGACAAAAAGGAAGGAAAAACAAGAGAGGAGCGGGAAAGCGAATTGGAAAGTGAGAACAATCATCGCGGGTAGTGGGGGGGCGTGATGGAGGTGGTGTTTGATGCTGGTCGAATCCATTCTCACTGAGTAAATGATTCACGCGTAAGAAAGAACTGCTCGAAATTTTGATTCGTTTGATATGAACCTCCCTCGAGACAATGAGTCACTCCTCGGATCGTCTTCAGACATAACGTACGATTCCCCCCGGTTATTACCGCGGGTGTTCTCCTGGAAGGACAGATCCCCAACCGCCGATGCACCAACTTCTCTCCCGGCGCGACAGGCAGTGGACCGAGATGTTCGGGGGCGGGAGGGGGGCGGACGAAGCTGACCCTGGCCCACTTCCAACACTTTTTTGGGTGAGGGAAAAGAGAGAAGGAAAGTCTTCTTTTCTCGTATGCCTACGCACGCTGGCTGATCCGCTCACTTTTCCGGAGACCCGCTTCCATTTCTGTCCCCACTTCATCCCAATTAAAAATTCATGACTAAAACGAACCTTTTATTGGAAAAACTTTTGGAGAAGAGACTCGCGGAAGACAAACCGAGACAGTACTGCCGTCCGACATTCCTCTTGCTTGTCTACAGCGAACCAAATGACAACTTTTTTCACTCCGTGAACTACGGGATGTCACTTGTGTCGTAATTTTGATTTAATTAATGACAAAAAGCTGACAGCGTTTGACGTATAAAATAAACTTGACGTCAATAAAAGTTCCGAGGAGGGTCTGAAGTTTGGTCAATATTTATTGATATTTGAAGGCACGCGTTTACATTGCTGAAGGTAGCGATTTTTGAGAGCTGTAGATAACGATTTTGGTAATTGAAGCAGTCTACGTTTACACAAGGACACGCCATCCGCCGCAAAGGCGTTTTCTTTTGTTTTATTTAGTACCCTGCGAGCCACCACTAGGCTGTGTGTTAGGGCACCAGCCTTACGCTTGTGCGCTAAGAAATATTACCAAATAAATTCATTTGAATACACATTACTTAATGTACAACGGCTGACGTGTACATAAATATCTTGCAGCTATTTTTGCGTTTGACCAATTAATCCAATTCTAGCATTCACAAGTTAATTTAATTTTCAAGGGCTCTTGGGTTCAATTTTGTGATGATCGCGTATCGTACAATTGAAGAACCATTACATGTACTTGAATCAGTGAATGAATGTCTTCCTCCAGGGATATTTCCCGCTTATTTTATCCCGGTGGTCTAACTATCTAACCTACAGATAAAATTTGGTGTCACAATAATTCCCTTGGTGTCGCACAAAAAAAACTCATGTGCCCTGTTCCTTTCTAAAAGACTTATAAAAGTCTTACCCGCTCTCTTCGTGAATTGAGAGTCTCAACGCCTTATTCCTCCATAATACCCTTGACGGTTACCCGCTGTTCGTAGAAATTTTTAACAAAAAAGGTATTTTTTTCCCAGAACCATATCCAATTCTCTAATTATACGTATCGATTTCGGTAGCTTAAAAGTGGCGACTTTTAAAGTAGCCGGGAGTAGCAATTTTGGCCGCCGGTGTTAGTCGAAGGACTTTTGTAAACGGCATTCGAGATAAAAATCCGCTCGCTCAACGACACCTTCAAGAAATAACACCCCCAGGTCCGACACCGCAGTCGGCGGTGAATTCACCGCACTCTGCAGAGCGTGACGGCAAGGTAACCACCACCCTAAAAGAGGCAGCCGGGGGCCGAGATCGCACTTTTTTTCCTTCGCGATGGAGGATGACGTGGTTCCTTCGAGGTGACGACGCCTGTGCAGACCAGGGTGTTCGCTCTGCCCGAAATCATTCGAATTCAACGTTAACCCAGAAGGAACAGTCCATTATACACTGGTAGGCGAGACCACTTGGAGGAGGACTACTGAAGCGATCGGTATAAGGAATATTATTTCCTCCCACACAATTCGTAACCACTAGGGTATGGAATATACTGTAACTCACTACCACTGAACTAACCAAATGTCATTTATCACCAAAAACAAACCCGCCCTAATGGATTTAACACCCCCTGCTATGCGTCCTCGTGGAGATTTGTATAATATGCCATCAACTCGCTTCTAAACGTTCCCCATCACCTGCTCTTGGGTCCGGTGATGGGGGTCGTGAATAAAATTGTAGACCTAATTAAATTTATGAATTTCCCGTCTAGCATGAGTAGAATTCTGTTCATTAGTGACTGCGTTGCATGTGATCCCGCCCTTTTTAATGAGTTTCCTTATTCGTCTTCTTAAGCGTAGTCGGTGGGGAGGCTGCAACAGTATACTACTTACTATTCGTTAATACAGCGGATGTTGAATGAATGTTCACCGTCTTGCCACCGCCCACTTGGCCCTTCGATGAACCACGCACGGGGTGCCTTGCATACGTGAAAATAGGATGGTTGCAGATGTAACACACCACCTGCCACACGTCCTTGAGACGACTTGCGGGGTAGTGCATATATGTATATGCAATAATTGCTTGCAGGAGATGATGTAAATAGGGTGACAGGGGCGGCCGGGAACTTTCAAAACGGAACCTTCTCAAAATTCGACCTCCATCCCTTGCGATAACAATCGCCCACTCATAAAAGCTCCCCGGGGAGGGGGAGAGAGGGGGTGCACAATTTCAGCAATCAACTGACCCCTCCCCTCCAGGCGTGTGTCGGTGGGTATGCGTAACTTCCCTTGGCAGGGGGGAGTTTCAAAACCTCAAAAGAAGGGGAGGGAGGGAGTGGGAAGGGTAGAATCTTTCGAAAATCCGCTCTGCGGGCGTTTGGCAACTGCCTAGAGTGTGACCTTTCCTCTTTTATATACCTCCCCTCCGGCCCTTGCTTTTTGGAAAGTAGTCGTCTGCACCCTCTACCCCTTCCCCCCCACACACACTTTACGCTTGGGGAGGGGGTAGTTTTGCACCGCCGATTGGGAAAAAGGGGGGAGGGAGATTTGTTTCGCCTGCCCTTGGGACTGGCGTTCATTCACAAAAAGAAACGAGACAGCGATACTTACTTGGACCACCCGATGCAATCCATCAACTTCTTTCCCGTCGATCTCTTAGGGACAACATTAAACTGACCACATTCTCTCTCTCCCATTTTCCACGACCATCTCTCACTTCAATACGAAAGAATCGTGTTGACACCAAGCTACGTTCGTCGCCTTGTATGAGCGAGCGTGTCGACTGGTGAGGCGATCGCGATGTATTCAATCGGACAGCAAGCAAGCTGTCTTGACGGATACCACCAAAGACGGATCGCGCGCGGGTTTACGATACGCGCCTTTCAATTTTCTAAGCACACGACTCACAAACTCATTTGAGCTGACCAAATCCTAACTCAAGACGTCACTAAAATTCTCGATTATCCTTCTAATTTGAATATTATCGCGAAAGAGAGGAACTAGTCCAACTGGGATGATATTGACAGAAATATTTGAACCACAATTACCTAGACAAGATCCGCATATTTGTGACACCAATGAGAGTTGTCTAAAGAGGGGCTAAATACGTGAAATCCCATTCGTGTTAGATTTTAAATTTGGCATTTTTTCTTCGGGGAACAAGCCAACTTTAAAGGAAGATGTTATTGAGCCGAGGAGTGCGTTTGAAGGAAGAATATAAGACTTGAAATAAACCATTAACCCCAGATATTTTATTTTTAAACAAGATTAGTATTAAATTTACGAGTTAGATTAATGCAATGACGACGTCAATTCTTTATCAAAGATGAGAAAGACCCTGAAGCTAAAACTCCTATGCAGCGCAAACAAAATGGATATTACAGAATGGCAGTTGATTGAATCAGAGGCACTGAACAGAAAAGAGGTTAATCTTTCGCTTAATCTTAAACGTCTCTTCACAATCACGAACTGCATCGTGCTCCGAACGGCGTTGTGCGGGGTGGAGTATTCACTGCGGATAATTGAAACGAGAGAAAGGTTAACGACGTCCAACGCTAATGAAATGAGTCGTCTCTGAATGAACGGGCTGGAAGAAGAAAAAAAAACTCTCTCGAGTGACGCAATCCTAACGTAGTCAAACAATTTCCGATCGCTAAGACAGCGTGGGCGTTACACACGCGCGTGTGGCACTTGAACACTCGAAACCCAACGGGACAGCTTTGGTATTAACGAGGGACTCCCGTTTCGCCTACGATCATCGGGAGTACATGTTTACAAGCCCCCTGCTCGAGACCCTTATCCCCAATTTTTATCCCAAATACGCGAGTCACGGTCGCTCTAAATTTCCACCCCATACCCAAACCGGAATGTCCTTGGGAGACCATCGCCATCCCGAACATTCACAAACGCACGCATTAATACACGCTTACCCGTGAGATTTACGAAAAACGTGATTTAGGCGGGCGACGTCTCCGAAAACGACGCATGGAAGAGGCTTCCGTGTCGGCAATGCAAAGAGCGGGTGAGGGCGCCCAGCAAACTCGCTTACTCCCCCCTTTTGGGGACCGGGCCAGGGTTATGAGACGAACAAGCAAATGTAACCGCATCTGGACGCCCTCCGAGATGCCCGCCGACTTGGGAGGTTGCATCTGTGATCGATGGACTTAATTTCTATTAGAGAACCGTGGGAAACGATACGATTGCGTGTGATATTCTTCTGCTACGTTTAAACCATTTGTAACTATGTCCTTTCCTTAATAGATCTGATGACACACTCGAGTTACCCAACTTTAATTTCTTCCCATTAACACACCTGATGAATAACGATCCAATACTGCGATGACTAATTTTCTCAGCTTCAGAAGAACAGAATTCTCAACAGAATTCAAATATCACCGTAAATAATATCGATTCGCGATTGAGGAAAATCCGGCATGGCTCTTAAAAATAGGTTTATATTAATCTGCGACCATCAAAGATTAATGCTTTGCAAATCCGACCATTACATTTGCAAAAGGTATTTTCATTGAAAGAATGAAGGGATTACACAGTGTATAATTCTTTGACTTTTTATAAGAATTCTACTGTGCTGGGAATCACCAATTGGAAAGAAGATTTGAGGTTTTAATGTAATTGTTAAAATCTTAAAATACAAAGTTTAACTCCTAAAATCCAATCATTCATTCGGAATACTGAACATTTTACGATCAGACTTCAAGCCTAGAAATGAGCAAGAGAGTTGCCATAATAAATTATTACATACTCCATGGTAAGGGACAGAGATGTAGTGTTTTGAAATGACAGCGATGGATACGTCCAAATTTACATGATTTTCTGTAAACCAATGCTATGATATAGGACCAGCAGTCCGATGTTCGTTGAATAGGACCACAATTCAGATGAGACTAACCTCATTCAAATGTGAATTGAAGGTCGTGAATTCTACAACAAAAGGGAGGTCGGACTACTAAATTTATTCCGAATCGAGCGTAAGTCTGGGATGGGCATATCTTAATAAACCGAGCGACTGCCATCCCTCTTCCATCGCTGCGTGGCCGGGAGATTTCAACGACCGACGCGACAAACTTAAGCGAGCAGCCAGAGCGTCCTCGTAATTAGGGAAGTGGGGAAGCGGCGCTGGGGGAAGTAGGTCGGAAAATATTTGAGCGCGGAAATTGAGCATCCAGACGGAATGAAAAGAGAGGGAAAAAATCAAGAAGCAGATGTACGGGTCCGCATCTCATTTGCCGATACGCGCACAATGTTTGCGCACGCCATAAAATGCAAATAATGATCCAAAATCACATTCTGCGGGGATATATATTCCAGTAAAGTTGATACCTATTGACCTCTTGAATTCTTATGTCTATTTCCATGTGGGAAGTTATATATTTATATAAAACTTAGACAGCAACACACAGCACGAGAACACATAAAAAGAACACTCACAATAATATCTTGATAATTTCGACGGACTCGAACTCCGTCTTCTTCGGAAGATAAGATTTTATTCAATACTTCCGTGTTACTTCGAAGAAATCATCTATACATATATATATATATGTAGGGGGGTTAAGACAAGACTCGTAAAAACTCGGATATGGAGCGTAGCTATGTACGGCGCGGAAACGCGGTCGCTGAAGCAGGAGGATAGACGTAGATTGGAGGCTTTTGAAATGTAGGTGTGGAGAAGAATGGAGAAGATGAAATGGACCGAAAGGAAGACAAATGAGGAAGAACTGGAGATGGTGGGTGATAAGAGGGGTTTGTTGAGAGAAATCCTATGGAGGCAGGAAAAATGGATGAAAGTCGTATTGAGCGGCAGTGGGATGTTGAAGAAGGTAATAGAGGGGAGAATGTTAGGCAAACGAGAAAAGGGGACGAACAGGATAGGGATGTTGGATGAAATGAAGGGAGGAAGGAAGTACACAGAGATGAAGAGGGACCTGATATAGTGTAGGTTGCTGGATTGTGTTTAGTTTGGAGTCACAAGATATTTATTTTGTAGCTGTATCTGGTGTAAAAACCTAACTTAACCGGTAGATTACCTAATTATGTATGTATATATATATATATATATATATATATATATACATATCTACTTGGTCATCGCATATTAAACCTAGTCATTTTAAGATCACGTTTAACATCCCTTTATGCCAGAAATTTTACAAAAGACGGTTTTTCATTCGATATTCATTAGCAAGAAAGTGTTAGTGCTAAGATCCTGTCTAGAGAGACTTCTTTAGAACAAGTCTTTAATTTTCCACAAGAGTAAAGACTCGTCAGTTGAAGGGACCTTGAGTATTATTATGTAAATGTAGTAGATTAGAACGCCATCATTTTGTATAGGCTCCATAGTTGGCCAAGATTATCGTTTCGAAATAAGTAGCCAGCGTCCCTTGCAACAGCGACCGTATCACCTGTATCGCCTCTCTCGATATGGCTTGAGAAACCGTAGTGGACACCCACGGTATTACTCAAAATAAAATTAGATAAAGTTACCAACACCAAACAAAAGAATTAAATAGCGTGTTGCGATAATCATGATAAAAACTATTGGAAACTAGAATATCGAAGGGTTAAACTAAAGCCAGTACTTGATCCCATACACTGCCATGTACTACACCGATTCAACCCTCAATTACTGTCATTCACAAAGGCGTCTCTACGTTTTCCAGATGGAGAAACATACATCGATGAAAATGTGATGAAGTCAATTCTAGTAAAACATGCAACGTTGCTCATAAAAATACACAGCGGAGACTGTTTCCAATTACCACCCGGAGCGAATCCGAGTGAGAAAATGCTTCTGCAACCTAACGTATCAATGTGACTATAATATATGCTCGTGTTAATACGTGCAACCGAAAAGGGAATGATGGTGCTTATCCTTGGGTAGCGAGATTAATATATATATATATATATATATATATATATATATATAGTATATATATATAGTATATATTCATATGCAGTGTGTAAAATAGCGGTTGGCGTCTCCATTGGTCGAACCTCGGCGGCCGTGACGCAACGCTCTCCTTCGTCCTCTGCTCAGTCCGCCCGCAAAACGCTCATTTGTCAGGGGCAGCAGGTGGGAAAGTGGGTCGTCTCTCTCGGAGAGCCTCGAAATTGGAAAAAAATAGAAAAGGACGCGCTTCGGGCGGAATAAAGAGACTGCGGGTCGATCCCTCCCTCTCCACCCCCACGGTCAACCACCAGGACTCCCTATTCAGTTGCGGGACCCATGCGACTCACAACACTAGGGAAATCCGACGACATAGGGAAACGGCCTTCCATGGAAAGTAATATCTCACAAAATTTCCCACTTCACCCTTCATTTTATCCTTTAGAAACTGAATGAGTTGAAAATTTTCCTTCTTAAAATTAGATTCTGCCTTTCAGATTTACTAATCCCTGCCCCCCCCCCCCCGTGGACAGAAACGTTTTGTATGGTGTGTGTATGTATGTCTTAATAATTTAACGGGCTTCGTCCCTTCTATTTACGTTGGGGATGTTATATCTTCAAGTTTCCAGTACCAATTCTGATCAAGATGGATTCACAGCAATACAGAATGAGAAGCTTTTTGCTACATTATTAAGCTTACGTCTGTGAATTCCACATTGTGTAATTTATTTTCCTTATTTCTACTGGGCTAAGAATTTTTACAAAAGGGCCATGCCAAACTCAAACTCAATGTGATATACTCATCAGAAAATTCCACTGAACATTGGTTATTGTGAAGGTGGGTCCGAAAGATGATTTGAATTTTGTCCATTTTATTAAGATGTTTTGCGCACGAGGAAGGTAGTCACGTTTTTATGGAATGTGCTGATATTTTGCTTCAATTGCGAATATTCGTTGATTCGTTGACAGTTACATAATAACCCTGAAGTTGACTTTACAGGGAAAGGAAGAGAGCACCGGTGCAAGCAAACGACAATTTCATCGATGTTAAAATCGTGTTTCTTTGGACAGAACGTCACCACTCTGTAGACTCCTCGTTAGTGCATTGAGAATACGTTAAAAAAACGATTGATTTCGGAGCACATGACGGCATTATATAAAAAAACATTTGTAATAAGTTTTTTATTAAGTGGTCTGCAATATCTTAGGAAATAACAACATTGCCGTTCCCATTTATGAAACAACGGCTCATAAAAAAAAAGATAAGTCACTCCGTCATCGTTAGTCTTTCTGCTCCTTTTCATTATTGGCCTCGTGGATTTTGATCCCGTCATCGGTTATAAGTGAGTGGCAGTCGGTGAGAGCACGTAGGTGTTCGGATGGGATCGGAAAAGGGGAGAGGGGGAGAAGGAGGAGGTGGAGATAAGAGTGTGGAGCGCTGGACCAATCTCCACCACACTGGGATAATTTTAAAAAAGGATGGAAACCAGTCGGTTTCTGAAATGAGTGACGGGCTGAGCGGGGAGGTTTGGTGTCTACGGGGAGGGTCAGAGATTGACGTCAAAAAGTCGACGGTTAATTAATGCAGCCGGCCTCAAGACATTTTCAATCTCTGTTGCTCATAAGAGGGGAAACTAAGGGCGATTGTGCCGAGTCACCGCTGTTCCACCCACAACCGATTCAACAAAAAAATAACCAACAGTTGTGAAATGAATACTTTATGAAATAGAACCTGCTTTCGAAATGGAAATAGAAAATGCCACGGTTCAATCCAGCAAACATCAGTAAAACGACTGGACTGGGCAAAGATATTCTCGCCAAGGGCAAAATCCTCCCTTCCCATCATCAGTAACCTTTTCTAGCTGGCAATGACTCACTCGGTCACACGCCCTGAACGAACGTGATTGTACTGAATAGTGACGTCAAGCAAGGTGCGGATACTTAATTCCTCATTTTCTTAGGCATTTGATTTATGTTCTAAGATTCGGAATTTAAGGATATTTCTTCAGACTTGGCGAGCATCTCACAATGAAACACTTTGCCGAAAGCCTCTTTATATATATACACACACACACACAAACACACATTCAAACACGAAATTCCGCCATACGGCGAACAAATATTCATTCACATGGAAATTGATACAAGGAAAGGGGATAGAAGCACATAAAAGACGATCACAGGAGAGGTGGGGAAGGCGGAATCAAGCAGACCACTAGTGTAAAACCTATCCCCTTTCCTTATATCTATTTCCATGTGAATGTATATATAAATATATATATATACATGTATATTATTTTTTATATATATTATAGATGATGTGGAAGTACTCACGAGAGCAATATAACATTTGGACGGCACAATAGAACACAGAATAAAATAGATAACACGTAAAAGAACACTCACATTGTAGATTGTTTGAGCTTTCGGCCTACTCCGAGGCTTTCTTCAGGTCGGGAAAAAATATATATATATGCACACACACATATACATATGTATATATATATATATATATATATATATATATATATATATATATATATATATTTACAATCATTCACATGGAAATAGATGAAAGCAAAAGGGATAGGAAAACACATAAAAGACGAACACAGAAGAGGTGGAGAAGGCGAAATCGAGCAGATCATAAGTGCAAAAAACATTTCCTTGACCGGGACTTGAGCACCGGATCTTTCGACTTGCCGGGCTTTTAGTCTAACCCCTTGAGCAGTCGAGGAAACGTAGTTTACACTGAAATCTGTGGGGAGTTTATGCAACCAAGTGTCTTGCTTCTTTAGCCAGCAGATGGCGTTAGGGAGCTGTTTCACCCATCAAAGGGGAAATAGACGACACAAGAGTACACAGTAGGTAAAGCAAATCATACAACGAAACTCAAACTATCAATGACGAAAAGGCGTGATCCGCAGTCTCGCAGGACGTATTTAACCCTGTTGAAACATTGTGTGTTGATATGTTTTTCATCGTTCTCTCAAACCGCAATCTTTGTCCACGTCCATACTGGCAATCGTTGCACAACGCTTGAGTTTCGTGGGGAGGAAGAGGAGGATGGTTGGAGAAGGAGGAGGAGGAAAACTCGCGCCAAACGAAATGCGTTTGTCCTTCGTCCACCAATCCGCTGGCCTTCAAATGTCCACGCCGACGCGAATCGAAATTCGACACGACCGAAAAACCGATCACGACGTCGACACGCAAAATAAAAAAGCACATCGATACTTCCTCCCTTCCTATATTCCCCCCCTACCCAAACAACCTCGCCCACACACTGCCCGCCACTGTCCGCCATTCGCCACACCCTAAGTTCTCTCGTGATAGGCCAGTTAAGGCCCACTATCACACCGGAAAGAACGGATAATGCAGTCGATTCGATGAGGCCACAAAAATTTGTAAGAGATCTCATTTCACGCAGTAAAAACGACGAAAACATTTCCCATCCTGCAACATGAAAAATTCAGCGTAACGCGGTTAATGGAGGAACTAGAAATCGGAGTTCCTCCTAGCATGTTAGGAGAAGGGGAGACTAGGACAATCAGTAAAGTATAGGACATACGATTTAACTTATGACATCGAAAAAATCATTAAGGCAGCCCATTATTTATTTATTTATCGACCTAATTGGGCGAGGTTGAGACTTATAGTCCCTTCTTCCACCAAACCCTTGCATTACAGATATTACATCAATGGAGACGATAACAAACACCCAAACCCTAGGCGGAGAAAAACCCACCCAGGCGGGAATCGAACCCGCGACTCAAGGATTGGGAGAAGAGGACGTTACACCGCCGCCACTGAGGCCGGCATTATTTGGCCATACGAACCATAAATGTGCAATATAATCGTACACTACCCGCGTAGGAACAAACAATAAAGGGTTCCCCCCCCCCAATATCTCTTCTGGATATGGTCATTCGTACCATACACCATGGCCTGGTCAAGGGTTAAGGAGGAGGGCAACGGAGGCGTTTATAAGCTGAGCGAATGGAATAATCAATACGATTCCGAGGCCACCACCATCTGAAGTGGGTATCCACGCCATACCCTACAAGAGACACGACGAGGTCATCTGGCTGTGGGTATTAAGCACAAACGAGGAATGACCTTTGATAATAATGCGATCTGGTGGGATAAACGCAAAAAGTGCACGCGAAATGAATGGCGGATGAGAAGAAATTTTTTAAAAAGACGAGGATTTTTGGAGCGGTGTTGACATTTAGCAACCGTTTTAATGGCCAATGATTCGAGTGGGGGGAAAAAATAGCATTTAAATCCATTGGGAGTGGGAACATACAAATCTCATTATATTATCTTGGTTGCATAATCCGGCAAAGCGCTGCATTGGTGTTACATAATACAGTTCCCTCATTGGTGTCAAGAGCGAATTCTAATGCTACTATGCTCCTTTCTAATTGCAAGAAGTATAGGCAGCCTAATGCGTGGCAACTATTATAGTATTTCTAGTTAGTTCTTTGATTTGATTGTTCACAGTTTGTGTCCAATGGATAGAGAAGATTCTTCACGTTAAAATACCGCAGTGATGTTGCATGTTTAGTGTGAAATCATCCCTAGTCAGATTGGAAATTTAAAAAATAGTAACTTTGTGATTCCACAGAAAATTTATTACGGTACGGCCCGGGTTTCAACTTTCAACTTCATCTTCAGGTAACAACTCTTAGAGACATTCGTCTATAATTTCTATTGTTTTAAGCTCAACTTTGTGGAAGTTCATGTTCATTAAATAGAGAAACACACTGTATACATACACTGTTCTTTATTATTGTACGACTAGTTTCAACGCTTAGGCGTCATCATCAGGTACCTGATGATGACACCTAAGCGTTGAAACTAGTCGTACGAAAATAAAGAACAGTGTATGTATACAGTGTGTTTCTTTATTTAATGAACATTCATCTATAGATACTAAAATCAGGTAGGGGCGGTGAGGTGAGCAGGTAGGAGGGTGGGTGAGGGAGGGAAGTAAGCAATGATTGTTGGAGTGAAGGGTAGAAAGCAGTAGGCCACCGATGATGAGCATTCCTCCTTATGGCTGAGGAGGGTGGGTTTTAAACGGTTCATAGACAAAAATACAAACCCCTTTACATAACTCTGAGGTCAAGGGAGAGTGTGGGGAAAATAGAGTGGTTTATTACCCTCATTTGCCCAGGTATCGAGTAGTGGTGGGTTTAGGAGCGGGGCGTGGGAGGTGTACAAAAGGTCATTAACAATATTCTCTTTGGAGCGTACACTTTTTAAAATTCCAAGCTGCTCCAAAGTGTCTAGTCTAAGTCCTTTCTTCTACATGTAAACATTTCAAACTTAAAGTCACTACTGTGGCTATTTTCCAATAAACGTTTTGCAAAATGTGACGTTGACTTTTTGTTATTCACGAAGGCTTGGAGCTCCTCCATCCGCTCTTGAAATTTTCGGCCTATATGTCCATGGGGTGGGTGGCTTTCAGGGTACCATTCAGATTTAATAATCCTGGTCGGATTCGTCCCTTTCGTGTAAGGAAGGATTCTCCTCGTATCCGTTTACCCCAGCACATTTCCTCATCTTCATTTTTTCTTTCTAGTTTGGCATATTCTATTTTTTTAAGCTTTCAATTCCTAATCAAATCCTTTCAGTAATGGACACTGAAGTACGATGACGTTGAAATTGTTTCTCAATTAACGTTAGAAATCCACCTCTTCAATTTTCAATTATAATATGATCCGTCAATGGAAGTCAAATTCCCTTAAGATGAACACGCGCATTCATTGAACCCATTTTTTGGTAAAAATTGAAAGTATTTTGTGAGTAATTCAATGCTTCGCATTCACCTAAACCACACAAAATAACCTTAAAGGCAGTTTGATATTTGAGAGCGCAGTATAGCATCGAATTTCAGGCATTGTCAAATTAAAAGGGCAGTCAAAATCCGCCAAATGCGAAACACCTTAGAAATACAGCCCACGAGTGAACTTTTCCAATGGACGCAGCCAAAAGAATAAAGAAATTTACAGCGAGGCATTTAATTTCAAAGAACCCTAAAAAGAGGGTTTGGTGACGATTTTTTAATCAAAGAGCACACGAAAAAAGGGAAATGCATTTTTTCTGAAAAATATGATTTTTTAAAAAACAGAACTTAAAATTCCAGCTCCACCATTCATTCGTCTCCAATGACCAGGCTGGTGCCAGGTGTGTTTGTGTGGGTGCCCGGGCGCGGCGTTGCCAAACCTACCAAGGTCGAGGGTCGGAAGGGGAGGGGAGGAGGAGCAGAGGGATAAGGCAGCAGTGTTTTGTTCGCACTCCCAATTCCTCTCCAAACGTGAAAATTTTCGGAAACATGGAAGCTTAATTAGCACTGACCACGGCAAAAGACACCGCCAGGGTCAAGTTACGCCAGATACCACACGTTGGAGGAACTTGTTGAAGTGTCGAAATTCATATTTTCGACTATATGACACGACTAGGGCACCCCTAACTTTCCGAAAATTAATACAAACTCAATTATGACAATCGGTAAACACCTTAATGGTTGGTTACCTACTGCCACACGCCTTCATGAAAATTTGCAACGTATAATATAAATATAGATGGTAAACAATAGTGCGGAGGTAAAAATACAATTTTCCTTAAGGGACAAAACTACCAAAATCTCCCCTATTAGTTTAAGAGGACGCCTTGATAGCTTAACTGGTTATTGCACTCGGCCGGACATCGAGGGACCCGGGTTCGAATCCTGGTCAAGGCGAATTATTTTTCACACTCTGAAATTGTTGGATTGAAATGCATATTAGCCAGCGGATGACTTCGTTAAAAGCTACTGTCGCGGCATCTTCCGCAGTTTCTTGGAATCTCCCTTATTATGTTTTCTTCCACTCCCGTAAGGTTTTATTCTTCGCTGGTTACTCAAAATCCTGCCACCAACTCTTTGGAGCGATTTCCTGGGCAACTGGCTAATAATATACTAACTAGGCTAGATAAACTTAGTGGAAGGAAAAGGCATAGATGAATTCCTATGGTCTTAATGGTTTTGAAGGCAAATTTGTCTTTCGTGACAGTCTTATTGGGATTGGATGATTTTTTTATCATTCGCCATATGACAGCGAATCATATCTCACACGCATACTACACTAGCGGGATGAATGGAAACAAAAGAGCGATGGGGAGCGCCGAAAATGCTTCTTCCCTCGTCCTTGGAAGGGGCCGAGGCGACGACGGTAGAACCGTCGGGCAAACGCCTTGCAGCAGCGACACAAGGGGGGGGGGTACTCGTGTCAAAACTCTCAGCTTTCACCCGAAAAGAAATCATTGGAAGAGTTACGGAATAATTTCGGCCCAGGGTTTCGTTAAAGCTTCATTACGATACACCGCCGCCTACTCGTCGGGTGGAGCCACTCGAAATGGCGATTCCGCAAACACGGCCGTCGGGGCGGGGCGGGGGGGATATCCCAAATGGGTCAACTTGAATCAATTAGGCGGCGTGGCGCGCGAGGGACGCAATCGCTCGCCGTCTGCGGCAATTGCGGCTCCGTTTGTGGGGGATCGTGAACAATTTAAAATTTTTGGGTTTTAACGGACACTCCTTAAAAAGTATGTGACCTTCTTTCCTACCCAATCAATCTAAATTAAAATGAAAAACTGTCGGTCGTATTTTTTAGATATCCATCGCGTTATGCTTAAATACTGAAACAGTGCCCTTCAAATTCCCACCCATTAACATCGTACAGACATATCAATGGTGGTTAACACTGCTTACTGCATCCTACGGTGCAATTATTTGTTAGATGATAGCATATGTAATTGAATGCGTGTAGAATGAAAGGATATAGGAGGTAGATACGTACTTGCATGCATGTAAAATGATAGGATATTTGCATGAATGTGTGCACCGCTGTGGGTATGGGTTTGCATGAATGTGTTGGTTTTGAATGCGGCTATTTTCCCTCCTTTGGGTGGTGACCTAACACCCCCCGCCACACGCCCATGTTGAGGCTTCCGGGGTATTATCTAGATGTAACAGAAACGTATTACCTGCAACAAGGAAAACGCTTCCTTGGTCACTATCGTTCTCTGTTTGAGCAATCAGATCAGTACACGAACCGTCTGCGCACAATACAGGTACATAAACATCGAGGTGCATCTTAATTTCACCTTAACTTATTTGAATGAATAACTTCACTTATTATTCATCTACTATTTTAATCTGTTGGAGAGAATTTGCTTTTATACTACGTCCCATGGAACAGTCAAGATTCTCGAAAATTAACGATTCTATTATAATATATAACTCAGAAAATATTAGAGCGCAAACGGACATTTAACACCATTACATGTATATCATGAACGTTATTGGCAACTCGTCATGCGTACAACAGTGATTTAAACTTACAATTACACCTTGAACTGCAAGCTAACAGGAGGGCAGGAGATGAAAAGTCACTAGCCATGGAGAGCAAATGATATTCAGAAACATTATGCTTAATTTCATTTTCAGCAAGTTAAAGTAGCCGTTCATTATGTCTTACAACTTTGTGGTTACGACTCGTGCAAAGAGAAACACTACAGAGGGGGTAAAACCGCTCCCGTGAAACTTCTCGCCTACTAACGCTATGCGGGGATCATAAATCATCCCCTATAGCTAACAATAAACTCTAATTTTGTGTATATATCCGTCCTGCAGGTGGTACTCTAATTATCCGCTGTTTCCTATCAGTTTTTTGATGATTCTTGACGAACTGGTAACTAGTTTCCCCATCATGTTCAGCTGCGAAATTAGTGAAGCCTTCTGCGCGGAAGTTTTTATCACCGAAACTGTTCCATTGTAAAAATACGAACTGTTGGACAGGAGGTATTGAGGACAGGTGTCCAATCACCATGTTCAGCACCCGCCGTTTCACTGGCCCAGACCCCCTTGCCACCCCGGAGGGCAAACAATTCGAAAGAAAACGAGAAAACATCTGCCGTTCGCGCACGTGGTCGAGGACAATGAGGGAGGGGAGGTGAGGGAGGGATTCCAGGTGAGCGCGCCCCACCCCTGTGGGCCGCCCTACCCGTTGTCAGGGCCGTGCGACGGGCAGGGTGACGTGGGGATGCATCGCAGACCGATAAATGAGGAGAATGAATGAATGGCAGAAGGTCAAACCACGAGAGACCATGGCGGAGGGAAGATTTTTAAGCAAAATCAGGGTCGACATGTTCCACGCACAGACAATGAGGGCACATTCTCGTTTTCTGGGTGAAAAGGAGGGAGGGAAAAAAAAGGTCACCTTGCGCTTAGGAAAGGGTAGAGTAAAGAGGACGATGTTATTAACACAGATAATAAAGTACAGCTCCTGACATGCTTGGTCATGTTCAGAGAGTGGAGGAAGGCAGGCAAAGCCAAACTGGTAGATATGAGAGGATAGTTGAGCAGTTTGAGAGAAGTGCTGGTAGACTAACGTGGACGAAGTTGCTCTCGAGAAGTTGAATATCGCAAGTCTCGAGAGAGGGAGACAATGTGTGAAAAAGATGGAAGAATGAAGAGTGCAAGGATAGGGAGTGAAGTAAAAAAACAAGCATAAACTTATCTCTGCAATGTACAATAATGCTTTTATTGACAGAGCCCACCCCATAAAAGGTGCGATGAAAAAGCGTAAAGAACACAAAAGTAAAAAAATGTTCCCCGATACTTCTTTTATATTTATATACAACTGTTTGACGGCGGGATGAGTGTGTATACGAGTGTTTGTGTGTACCTATATATATATATATATATATATATATATATATATATATATATGTATAATCTTGAAAATGACGCTCTTAAGCGACGCACAAACACGCAAACACTAAGATAATAAATATTACACACACAGAAACATAAAAGAAGGACACTTGCAGTAGACATTTACGTTTCGACGGCACGGCCGTCGTCATCAGAATATATATATATATATATAATGTAAATGGACTAACTAGTCGACACAAACACAAAAAATGAAACACCTAAAAGAGGGACTCACTGGTTCTCGAATTTTCGGTGGTGCAACCACCTTTCTCAATAGGAATTAGACATATATAATGTATATATATATATATACATACATATATATATATATACACACACATACACTCATTCACATGGAAATAGATACAAGGAAAGGGGGATAAGAACACATGTAACGGACGAACACAGGAGAGGTGGGGAAGGCGAAATTGAGCAGATCACAAGAGCAATAGATAACACGTAAATATCAATAGGTTCTATATTTTTTTATATATAAGATGTGGAAGCACTCACGAGAGCAATAGCACATTTGGACGGCACAATAGAACACAAAATAAAATAGATAACACGTAAAAAGACACCCACATTATAGATTGTTTAAGTTGATGCATAAATTGACAATCGTGCATAAATGGATGATAGCCCAGCACCCCATGCCACACGCCCCTGAAGCAGCTTGCGGGGAAATATGTATATGTAATGTGGGACTGTAAGTATTACCTCAGCGCTGGCGTTAAAGTAGAATGATTTGTATTTATCTAAAAGTTTAAGTGGTGCTTGAAAAGTGGGGTTGGGTGGAGGCACGAGACCCCTCGCCGGGTGCTAGAAACGGTGAAATGGGATGGGCGGGTGTGGAGAGCGACGTGGGAGAGTGGGGGGTGGCGGCGGCTGGTGGATAAGGCGACGCGCAGACAGCTGGGGTGTCGTTTCCCGGGAAACAGACGCACCCTCGCCGGAAGTCGTCCCCCTTGCGCGTGGGCGGAGGGATTGAGTGGTTTTGGGACGGGAGATAAAGGGCAAAAGCCCCTGTTCCATAAACGTCGAGGGCGGATGGAAGGGAGAGGGGGTGTAAGGGAAGGAAGAGTTCATCTCCGACAAACAATCGACCCAACTGCGTGCGTAGAGAACATTACACGACAAAGGGAAAGTGCACAATAGCCACCAGAATTATTGATATAGCCAAGTAATCCTGCGACTATACGTGATATTTACACACAGTCGACTCAAGCTTTATTAGATCCTTGCACAAAACAAAATTAACTCTACAAGAAAATTCGAATCGATTAAATATTTTTAAACATTGTTTTATTTCTTTTGAAAATTTGCTTGGATTGAGTATTCCCGTGCCACTGAAGCAGGAGGATAGACGTAGATTGGAGGGTTTTGAAATGTGGGTTGTGGAGAAGAATGTAGAATGTGAAATGGACCGAAAGGAAAACAAATGAGGAAGTACGGGAGATGGTGGGTGAGGAGAGGGGTTTGTTTAGAGAAATCCTATGGAGGCAGGAAAAATGGATGAAAGGCGTATTGAGCGGCAGTGGGATGTTGAAGAAGGTAATAGAGGGGAGAATGTCAGGCAAACGAGGAAAGGGTAAGGACAGGACAGGGATGTTGGACGGGATGAAGGGAGGAAGGAGGTACACAGAGAGGAGGAGGGACCTGATGTAGATAAGGTTGCTGGATTGGGTTTTGTTTGGAGTCGCAAGATTTTTAATTCACAGCTGTGTCAATCCAAAAACCTACCTTAACCGGTAGATTACCTTCACCTTCCCCTCTATGAGTATTCTATGATTGGAGGATATGATTCTACGATTGATTCTACAAAGGGAGGAACGAAAACTCGATTTGCGCAACACTTCGAAACCATCAAAGTCGATTTGAACCGAATTCCACTGCATTACCTTGAATCGTAAACAATGGAAGGAGTTGACGAATCCACTTGTTAAAATCGTCGCCTATTTTAAAAGGGAGTGGCGAAATGCTTCAACCATTAATTGTCTCATCAAAGTAGGCCTTGATGAGACATCTGTTATTTACATGACCGCAATTTGGGCCCATAATTAATGCGAAAAATAAATATCGCTCAACGTGCAATACAGCCGCCGTGCCGTATGAGACACCACCCCCGAGTGGATGTGACTCCCATGGCAACAGGTTGATATAGGCTGGATTCGCGAAGGAATTTGGAAGGATAAGGAAGGGGCGGGAGGAGGGGTTGAGCGCCGTTCTCTCGCCCCAACCCAGCCTCTTGTCTCCGTCGGCAAGGCCAGACGAAAAGAGCAGGTGAGCCGGTCTGGCACTCCGCCAATCAGAGGACACCTCCCCATGGAACCCTCAACGCCGCTCCCCCCACGGACCTGTACCAAACTCGCCAAACCCCTCTCTTCCCCATTCATCCCCCCCGTGGTCGCCGTAGAAGGGGTGGGAGTCCTTCCGGCGGAAGCGAAGGTGAAAACGATTGTCCAGAGAGGGAGAGAAGAGGACATCTTGCATTGGGGAAGGACGGAAAGGGACCGGCTCGTCGTATATACATGTGTGTGTGTGTATAAATATATATACATATATTTTCTCTCTCTTTCTATATATATATATATATATATATATACACATAACCCTTCGAGCAGGTGTGATAGGGGGAGAGGAGCATCCGGCGATGCACAGCTGACGAGGACAGCTGGAGGAGGCGACTGAAGCCTGGAGTCAAGCGGACTTCTCTCGGAGGGAAGAAGTTTCGATCAAATTAAGGCTGACATTTTCAGGTGCCGATTCAGGGAGTGCGCACGTCTTGGTGCACTGGAATGACGTGCGAACAGATGTACGCAAGTAATCCTTTTCATTCCACTCACGATCAGGGATAAAACCATAACATATTACGAAAACGGGAGAGCAAACCCTTTGCCCGTAACATTTTCATGGATGACTCCAATAAAGGTTTCATGGTTTTTCTTTAGATGGCGCGTTTTCCGTCAAACTCAGCGATTGCCGATGGAGTTCCTCAAAGTGTTTCTAACATTGTCAAAACCATAATGAGTTCACTCGACTGTATAATCTAGATGGAACCCTAAAAGACACCTTCACGGTTTGTTTTGGGGGAATTTTACATAAAGTATGCCCCAATTAAAAATTTGTAAATTAATATTAAATGACGCTCCTATTATTGTCTAACAGAGACGTAATGTAATTCAAACGACGTAAATACTGTTAAACAGAGAGCTAAACACGGACTACACCATATTTTTTTCTTAAGAGCCGTCGTTAACAGTTTTTCCCAGATACATTTGAAATATGTAGGTTCTTTAGTCTCAATATTATGATTTTCCTGATATCTCCTACTTTAGTACGAAATAACCACCAAATTATAAAAAAATAAAGATGAGTAATTCGAAACACTGGAAAAGAGATTAAGATAAAAACGTATAAAAATTTGAATGAATGAACTGTCAGCCACCTCAGGTTAATGCCATCACCAACCTACATATTACACTCGATAGATTTGGTAAACAAATCTCTTCGTTCTGGGTCCATGAGAAAGCTTGCAAAGGTAATTGCTCATACAAATAACACTGGAGCTATTATCACCAACCTGTTCGAAGCGGAGCGGGGGAATTTACCAACCAGGTTCACTCGTGGTTTTTCGGGTGCTACGCAACGTAGTGGTCATCTAACCGACACAATCACAGAAGTTGAATTTTCCGGAAGATTCGTCTCTCCAAAAAAAAAAAACAAAGTCTCGTCTTCAGTCAGAAGGGAAGACTGCGAAAATCCTCGCTCGAAATTAGAAGTGACGAGCAGAACACATCAACGACGCCTAGCAACCGAAATGATCTCATGGAATGGAAAAGATTGCGACGCTGTTGATGAAGCCCTTTACAATTCGCCAGAATAAAAGAGAGTTTTTGCGCGATTGTGCGTATGCCGTCTGGCATTCTGTAACCGTTCCAAGGAGGTTCCGTAAGGGACTCGACTTTAATGGCGTAAGACTGTGGGGGAGGTTAGGTTGTACCGTTTCATCAAAGGAGAGGTGAGGGGGAGAATCCCGAGCAAAATTTATTATTGTATTATTTCAACCATTGTCTGTGAAGACAGAAAGAATTACAATCAGAACGAGAAGGGATTGGAATAACTGTAAGAGACCGCGATGGAGGACAAAAAGTATTTTTCTTTATTTTCATTCCAAGTAGCCGCGTCATTTTTTTCCATATTTCATCTAAACTTAATTTGTTGTCTACTTCTTCCGTGGGAAGTTAATCTCTCTTAGGTACTGTAGTGCATGTACGCGTAGTTATCATTATCTAAATTACTTGAATTATTTTCCATACATATATATATATATACACACACACATATATAAATATATATATGCTATCGTCAAAGTAACACGGAAGTGTTGAATAAAAAACTTTGACATCAACAAACAATATAAGAACAAATAAAAATAACACTCACACGTAATTTCTTGATAATTTCGACGGAACTTAGCTCCGTCTTCATCAGAAGATGCAGTAGACTTCATCAAAAGATACAGTAGACTTCATCAGAAGATTCAGGGTTCTACTGCATCTTCTGATGAAGACGGGAGCTCAAATCCGTCGAAATTACGCATGAATGTTCTTTTTATATGTTCTTATATAGTTTGTTGCTGTCAAACTTTTTTTACATACATACAGGTATGTATGTATGTAAATACAATAAACTGTATATACAATATAGTCCACCTAAATATTGATGAAAACTTAATTTTTGATTTTGCACATCAGGATTTGGAATACCCCCTGCCACACGCCACCTTGGCGGTGGATTGAAGGATATCGTAGAGAGGTGGAACAGGTGCTACTATCCCTGATCACCAAAGAGGACCAATGAAAATATCCTTTCAGAATTATTAAAACGGGCATAAAATCGTAAAAAAAAGGTTCGAAATGCTTCCTACATTACGACCGTAGATTTTCTAATAGCAATAAAAAATAAAGAAAAAATAAGCTGTTTTTCTCAAAACTGTATCATTAGAAGTACGGAGTCATAGAGTTCAGTAACCGTATTGAAGAAAGCCACTTGGCCCAACATAAATTAATCATTTGTTCATTTAAAAAAATAAAATTATGACTGTTCGAAAAAAATAACACATGAGAGAGGGCGTGCAAGGGTTTATATATTAGACATCCTTACAAAGGGTTGCGTAGTGGTAAAAAAGCAAAAAAAAATAAAATATTTTTTGGACTAGCCCCTTAACCAATTAAAAAGAGTCCCATGTGCATGACGCGGAAAACTTAAGGTCAACTCTTAATGAATAAGTAACGACGTTGTGTGAGTTCACTTTCCGCGACCGAGGGTCACGTGACGTCGTCCCCAAGATGATCCGCAACCACCCCTCCCAATCCATTTTTATTTTTTGCCCTTCCATCTCATCGATCTCCGTTTAAGGGGAGAGGACCAGGGTCACCTCACCCCAATCTCCATGAACATCCTCGCCGTGACGTCAACATCCGGCTTCAGATATATTCGTGGGAGATGGGGGAGGGAGATTTTTTGGCGGTGGAGGTACGGGGATGGGGAGGGTTGCCCTTGGAGGAGGAGTGGGCGGAAGGAGGAAAAATGAGGAGGCAATCATCCGGAGAAGGAGGCATTTGTGTTTGAGAACCAGTAAAAGGCGCCGGGGGAAGGAGTGAAAATCAATAAGGACCTGACGAAGAGGCTCCGCACATGTGGACATCGAGAGACATTACCCGGTGCGCTCTCGTCCATTTTGCTCGTGATATCATATATGCAAATGCACCTCTACCGTCCGCACAAAACAAATAATAATAAATAAAATAAAAATTAATGATGGAAAAAATATTATTTATATATATATATATATATATATATATATATATATATATATATATTCTTTCAAACATAGAAATAGGTATAAGGAAAGGGGATAGGAAAACTCATAAAAGGCGAACACAGGACATGTGGGGAAGGCGGTTTTTGAGCTAAAGCTGTTATATGTGTGTGTGTGTGTATATATATGTATACACACACACATATAACATAAATCCAAATATTCTAAACCTATATATTCTTGTAAAAACCCTAAGCAATTATCTCACTAAGTACCACCCCTGCCTCGAAAGGATTGCAAATCCGAAGGAGAAGAAAATAGGATTACTACCATATGGCGTGGCGACAAGAAACCATGGTACGGAGGCGAAAAACGGCCAGAGCAAAATGAAAACTCATTTCAACTTTCAATTAGGCAATGCCCCGTCATCACTCAACTATCTATTAAATACTAAGTTCAACTTTGGTAATGATATGTATTTAAAAGATCGAAGACCGTGCACTAAACTCATTATTTTGTCAACATGCAACAAAATCAATTTCGAAAGTCCCACGGTCGCAGGACGCATCGAAATATTCTTATAACACTCTTCCGACTTGTTATTTAAAAATTCGACATATTCAATCATTTGCCTTTGAAAAAATATCGATTAATCGCACGCGTTATATCGCTGTAAATAATCGAGAGGGAATTGTAGATTAAAGGAGTGTTCCTAATACACGCTCACGCGCGCGTCTTTTGTTGGTTTTCGGCAGCTTCGCCTCACAGAAGCCAGAATGAATTCGATTGTTGGACGACGAGAGAGAAAGAGGGAGAAAGAGGCGGGGGCGTGAGGAGGGAGTGGCGGAGACGATTTCCAGACGAGGTCACCAGAGACGTCACGTTACTCGGGCCCTTGGCTCGACCTAAAAGCGACGCAGGGAGCCAGACGCGCTGGGAGTTCGGGTGTGAATATGTATGTGTGTATAATATATATACTTTCCTGTGTCCGTCTTTTATGTGTTTTCCTATCCCCTTTCCTTATATCTATTTCTATGTGTGAATATATATATATATATATATATAACTTTTGGACGGCACAATAGAACACAGAATAAAACAGATAACACGTAAAAGGACACTCACACTGTAGTTAGACACACACATCTACAGTGTGAGTGTCCTTTTACGTGTTATCTGTTTTATTCTGTGTTCTATTGTGCCGTCCAAAAGTTATATTGCTCTCGTGAGCACTTCCGCATCATATATATATATATATATATATATATATATATATATATATATATATATATATATATAAAGAGGCTGACCTGAAGAAGGCCGAAAGCTTACACTTTAAATTAAATGTGAGTGTCCTTTTACGTGTTATCTATTTTATTTTTGTGTTCCATTGTGCCGTCCAAATGTTACATGCACACGTGTTTACGTGTAATACATCCCCATTCCACAGACTCGGATATAAGTGGCTGGGACCACCTGTATATTAACTCATAAAAATCTTCCAAAGAAGACGGAGTTCGATTCCGTCGAAATTATCAAGAAATAGCGTGTGAATATTCCTTTTATGTATTCTCATGTTGTGTGTTGCTGTCTAAGTTTTTTTTATTTAAAACTTCCGTGTTACTTCGAAGAAATCACACACACACACACACATATATATATATATAATATATAAACTATATGTAATATATATATAAAAAATATATATTTGTATGTGCCTACACGCGCAGCTAAAGCGAACCCATCATATAATGGCGAATCGAGAATGGGAAGAGAGGAAGCGAAGGTCGCCTGGGATTGGCGAAGCCCTTAATTTAGAACACGTGTTCTGAATCAACCATATTAGCAAACTGACGACCTATATATCCCTCTGAACAACTATTTACTTGTTATGGCGGACTCTTCCCTGCAGATAATTTAGCACATTAAAAGTTCTCGGAGGAAAAAACGACCATGGCGAAAAAATGAGCATTCCACGCTATAAAAAGACTCCGATTTATAAAATTAAAGTTAAGCATGAATATTTAGGCATTTGTGTGCGCTTATACTAACACTCACGCACACACGCATTTCATTGCATGTGGAGATGTGACACATATATACAATAAGTTGCGCTAATTCAAAGGAAAAATTAATCATTAAAAGCACATTTTATCACTATTCATAAAAAAGAACACATATTTAGGTCAAATTCTTATGGTTAGACAGACGAAAAACGAATTTACGGAGAGGCGGATGTCGTATTTTGAATGGTTGATCGATTAGTTTAGCTATAATATTATAATAGGTTAACAAGCCCACGCATTGGATTGTCCTAGTTGGTGCTTATCTGATTTGGAGAACATGGTTCGAGAAATTCAATACAATTTTTCCAGGTTTCATTTTCACATAAACAAGAAAATACTTTTCAATTTAACACGACGCGACGACTCGAAAATTTTTTGGATTTTTACTTTGAATTTGTACTTTGTATTCTTTAAAATGAGACAGAGCTTAGAACACCGATGTTTTTAATCCATAATGGTACGTCGTTTGAATGTTTTTCAGTTTGCGGACGCATTAACGTAACTTTACTCTTAGTAGCCACTAGTAACCCTCTCCCCAATGAAGGGATCGAGGCAGGGTAGAGCATTGAGCGCGAAAAGTGCCCGTTCTGACCTCATTCCACCATCTCAATCGACCGTGGTCACTTCTTTTCGAACAAACGTATATAACCGAATGCCAACTGACGTAAACTTCGAATTCTCGATCGATAGACATATCAATTGGAATTGCGTATTTGTTGCCAAGTCTAGGCAATGCAAAGTCGAACCGACTGACCTCTAAACCTTTGACCAATACGCGTGAATTAATTCGAAGACAATGAACGCTCCTCCATATGTAATATAAGGATCGACAAGCACCACATTAGACGGTCTTACGATAAACCAATGTCCCCCATGGAGTCACTTCAAGGAATCATTTCAATTTGTTCAGGAATTGATGTTAGATGGAAACAAAGCGATTCCACATGCAATGTTTTTTGGTCACTCGTGGCGCAAGTATAGGTCAAATTGTAACATAATCGAATGGCTATATGAGTTTTATTTTAACACGCAATTTTTACCATAAAACCATAGAAGAAAAGAACAGTGTATAAGGGAAAAAACCTTCGATATGTAACCATGGCTATTTAATAATTTTCACGTACAATACACATTATTTATTCATTACATAAGCAACCGATGTTCTGATATAACGGAACCTAGGCGGTGAATCAATAAAATTACTCTTGGAATTGTCTCGTTTCCATTTTTCATTGATTATTCTACAGATGTGAGTCATCAGATGGGATTTTTCCTTCGAACTTTGTCCGGATTAGATTTACTAAGTCGACAAAAAAATTCTCATCCAAAACTTTAATACGTTTAGGAAGGTCTGCCAAAATCCATCCTCGCAGACGCGTGTTCGTTGCGGGTTGACGATGGTTTCTCGCTGGGGAACACAAAGAAAAAGTACTCCCAAACAACTTTAGTGACATACGGACGATTTAGTTTTGCAAGAGCAGGGATAGTTGGATATTTGCGACGGTCGCCGCACTTACCATTCCGAGCACGGATATTGTTATCGTCTCCACAATGCGTTCGCACGTATTTCCGCTGTGGAGATGCGATAATTAGGCAACCCAAGAGGCAGAGTTTGCCTGCGTCGCAGTGTTCCAGCGATAAGGAGGATGAAAGCGGGGAATTTTGACCATTAACTCAGCCCCCCCGGGGGGAAAAAAATGGGTACCGCAAATAATCCTGAGACAAGAACGCACTTAAAAAAGCATGTTGGCAAAAAATAACACGACTTCCTTCCACTCAAAATACATTGAAACAAATTTCCGATGTTTTACGACTTTAGGTGGTGTAAAAAAATATCCCTTTTTGGGGTCACTTTTCGGCCATATTTCGAGTTTTTTATCATTTTCATGCTTTTATTGTGAAGCGACTATCCATTTCAGCGCGGTAAAAGCGGTATGGAAATGTTTTGGAAGGTCTGCCCCTTCAACGCAGCCTGTCGTCGGTTTGCTCCGAGCGGTATGAGCGGAAAGACGTTCCTCCGCGTGAAGTATGTTTTTCGACATTGTAACACGGCGCATTCGCTTGAAATTGCTTGATTGATTCGTTCCAGAAATTCGCAATAAATTGGCAATTAAAATATTTTTTATCCCGTTATAAAGTGAAAATGAGAGAATATTTTTTTCACACAAGCGAGCATATAACACAGTAAAATACTCTGAACGTTAGTTCAAAATAACTGTGGTATTCTTTTATGTTTAAGGTAATTTTTTTAAGCTGATGACTCCAACTTTGTACATAAAAATCCCACAACACGCATGCATATTTAAAAAAAAGACAGATTAAGGGGAAATATTGTAAAACGCACTGTTATTAACATTAATGGCAGAAAATAATTCATTTAGAGATGTTTCGGTGAAACCTTCAGAATGTCTACAATAGGCTTCGACTTCGAGGGGAGCGAAACAAAAATCAGTCAACACGGCTTTGGAAATGAACAGAGGAAGATCGAATTTCCAGCGAGTGTTTTAATTAAATGCGAGGTGTCGGAGACGCATAAGCAACACAGACTAAAACAGCAAGCCATTTCGCTCTTCCCTTTCGCAATTCGCGCGCGTTTTATCAATACAAAGTGAACCTCGGAAAGAGTTACGAAATGCGCCGTTTCCTCATGCTCACGCCTCGAGGACGTGGGTATCAAGAAGCTAGCTAGAGCTTCCTTCTCCAATGGACACGACTTAAACACACGCATTGGCGTGTTTTTTTTCTCTATCTTTCGAGAGCGATCGGTAGCTTTGAGAAGGGTGCTGCTGGGAGGGAGAGCATTGAGTGATAAGCGGGGGCGTCGTCTTCTCCGATTAAAGCTTACCGCGACCACCAAATGCACCCTGGGGTGAAACCACGACGATCCACGGTGAATATTCAAGCAACCAGCGACAAAACATGGCGCTTAAAAATTTGCCACGATAAAAAATGTGTAATAATATCTTTACAATTGCATAAGCAAGTGTTATCACTTTTTAACACAAATTAAATCGAATTCCATCACAAGTACTCAGTATTTTATCATGTACCTATTACTCATGGGGGATCGGGATGGTGCGGAGGCTAACGTACAGGTCACCGCGAAGACCCGGGTTCAAATCCTGGAGACAACAAATATTTTTCAGAGGTATCCCCATCCCTACTTTAGGTGCTTTGTGGAGAGCACTTTGAGTGAGTACGCCGTCCGTCGGATGGAACGTTAAACCGTGGCGCCTTTCGACAAGAGTAGGCTAAAGCCGACGCTGGGTTTCTCTCCACCCTTCCTTTCCCACCCATCCCTAATGGCGTAAATGACCTTAGCTGTCGGTCGCCTCCCCAACAACACCAAAAAAAAATCAACCTATTACACATGATTGTCCAGTGGTTAGAGAATAAGCCTACTGAACGGAGGGCCAGGGTTCGATCCCTGGTGTCGCCTCAAGTCACCCTCGGCTTCACCCAAGCTGTGTGATTTGTGGAGTACCAGATATTCGTGGGAAACCGCAGGTGGCATAAGGAATAAGGAACTGTCCCGCTTATTATTCCCTTTCTCTTGAGTAATATCCACACGCCGTTACTTCTTCGATACACATAACCGTTCTTGATGAGTCTAGGAAGGTCCGGGTAAGAGTATATGAAAGGCGTTAAGCAACCGAGAATGACGATGATGATAATTCTTCAGGCACCTGATAATTCCTCCTGTTTCCTCCGGACGGGAGAGGGTAAAAGTGTCGCAATGCGATATTTTCGGTGGCTAGCGAGATAATTTTAAGAGAAGCGACATCGAAGAAGGGAAAAAAGAGGGCGTGGGGGACGATGGACAATGAAAAAAATGAGACCGGCGGGAAGGAATTAAAGAGCCCGGAGAAGGGTGGAGAGCGCAACACTCCCGTTTCGCGGAGAACATCGTCGCAATATCGATTGAATACAATGGCAACCTATCCAACGAGGAATACAGTCGTACGCTTTCAATATCGACTCCTCACATAGATTAATCGATCTGGCGAGGTAACAAGGAAGATTTCATTACATAAGTTAGCATGATGCAATGCATGAAAAATTGGGATACTTTAAACCATCATATTTCCAAAATTCATTCTTATCTTGGTCTTAAAAACTAATCTTATAACTTTGTCATCTCACTCGCTACGCAAGAGGAATTATTCTATTAAAGAAAAAAATAAAAGATTTCTGTATCTTGACACAGAAATACACTTTGCGACAATTCGAAGATATTCCCCACCTTTGTCTTAAGTTTTATAGAAGAAATTACTAAGCAAAATGTAAACCACAAGTGTAGGAGAGCATGAGTATTAAAATAAACCATATAGATGACTGCGCGTGAGATGAATTCGGATATAGAACTATAATAATATGACGGTCAAGTATAAGACAAACTTACATAGGCACGAATCCATCGGTTGTAATGGGCTAAATATGATTAAATACAGATACTTTATGACAGGTCAGAGTTCAAAGTTTCACCGAGAGGGCACTACTATGAATATTTCATTGCGGTAATCATGTGGTCATTTTGACATTATCTTACTCGGTATTGTGATACTTATTCTACTCTAAACATACCAAATGTAAACACCACATTGAATATGAACTCGTATATATATACAAACGGTGGGTCGCGGTAGTCCGGATGGTCCCGCGTTCGATTCCCGAGCAAGGCACTCTGGGTACCTCCAGCTCCACCCAAGCTATGTGATATTTCTGGTACCAGGTCTTCCTGGGAAACCATAACCGGCACAGGGAAAGGAACTAGCCCCCCTGATGTGAATATTCACACGCCGTCGGGCTTAGTACTGGGTGAACTCTATCGTCACCTACCTAACCGACCTTAGGGTTGAATACTGTTTATATACAAATGTGTCCCCCTGCCACACACCTTTTTGGTGGCTCGCAGGGTACTTATGTAGATGTAGATGTGTATATATATATATATATATATATATATATAATGTGAAAAAGCACAAATTTATAATGGTATAATACATATTACTTGAAATATTCCAGGGATATGTTGGATATTAGAAGGGGAGGAAGGTGCCCACCGTAGAGCGTTGGAGGATAATTGCCTATCGAAATTTTTTGCGCAATCGAATGTGGAAAGAAGGTGGAACTTGAACTGTAAAGCAACACTCGGCGGGAGGGAATGAACACACACACACACACGCTGGTGTTGACTTTGCAACTGCTTTCTATCGATCGTCCTTCCACTAATGCCAGTAGGGAAACCCAATCTGTCACAGCGATCCTATTATCATCTCTCTCTCGTTACTACGACGCAGACCTCATAAGTCGAACAGCAACGTACAGAGCTGCGGGTCAGACACTAGGGTTTGGGGTGGAGTTTAACCTTCCCTCCCCACGTCCATAGGCTAGAAAGGGGGGGGAAGGGTCTATGCGGTCGTAACAAGATGGAAATAATCTCCATTAGGCAGCACTTAAGAACTCGGTTGTAAAAAAATCTACTTAAAATTACGACACTTTAGTAGCAACATTTGAAACGCTAGTAGCAATGACTTCTCTCAACGATGGCCTTTTTCGTAACGGTAATTTTCGCGAACGGTTTCGAAAAAAACCTTCCCTTAGGAAGTTCGTTCTGTGAACGATGGCAATTTTTCATTACAAATCATTAAATTGAAATGAATATTCTCGTCTCATATGATGAAAATCGAAATGCTATTTTATTTTCGAATGTGATATGTGTCTTAAATAGTACGGGAGATGGTGGTATGCTGTGGACCTGATATTTACACTTGTGAGATTTACTCACGTTTAACGAGGATACCTAGCAGAGTACAAAAGAGATATTTGACATTTTATTGTTCTCAAAACTAAAAACCCTGCTCAAAGGAAAAATAATTGCCTCCATTCCAGAGATGGAGAAAAATCCCACGGAAGAGCTGATAAGCATTCCGGAATAAGCAATCCAGAATTGTTTCAAAAAGTGGAAGCATCGTTGAGGAGGAGGAGACATCTTTGAAAAGGGATCCTGACCAATAATTTGTTAGTGAGGCATATTTTGTGATAAAAAAAAAGGAATGGAACTTTTTGAACAGACCTTGTAGAGCTGGAACTAAACCATTCTGCAGGTAAAATTCAAACACCAAAAAGAAATTTGGGGCCAGTTTCTTGCCCTGTGCCACTAGCAATATTCCAGGAAGATCAGCTAAGAAATCAATTAACAGGTGCAAAGGTCAAGTGGGGTCACCCTTATTCTAATCCGGGCACTCCCAGTCAGTAGCAGAACTAACTTCTGAAGAGGTTACCATGGAGTTGGAAAGAAGAGAGGGCAAGGGGGGAGTTGCCACCAGAAGGTCACTCACCGGTGCTTATCCGCGAAGACGAACTTCCTCAGCTTTAGGTCTCTGAGGACAACGCCGCTGTGGTGGCAGTCCCTGACCGCGGCGGCCATTTGACGAAACAGTCTCCTCGCCTCTGACTCCTTAAGCCTCCGTCGGCTCCTCACGTGGGAGTGGAGGTCACCCCCGGGGGCCGGGGGCAGCAGGAGGTACACCCTGGGAGGAACTGAGGCCTCCTCGACACCATCCCCTCCGCCACCCCACACCACCTCGGAGAGGGGCGAGACGTGGGGATGAGGGCTCATCCTGAGGTGGGCATTGACCATCACCCGACCCGCCTCTGGACTCAGCACCTGAAGCGAAGAAAAGAAAGACAAATCGATCGTCAGAAAAATGATCAAATTCCACAATATTTAACAACCTCAAAAGTGGTTAGAAAAGTGACGCTCGAGTTGAACTAATAGCGCTAACAAATCAATCAATGTTACTATGTCACGTGTGAAATTCACCTGTTAAGGGTTGGTTAGAGCCCTTTCGTTGTAATATCTGCGGTTTTACAGGAAGAATACTGTTACCAACAAGGTGGTGTGAAGCCAGGGGTAACATCGGGAAGTGAATCAGAGACCTCCGTTCAGTAGCCGGAGCAGTCTACCCATTTTACTACCATGCCCATCAATGATTCTCACACTAATGAATTAATGCATGTTTGCAAGTCAGTACAAATCAGACACAAATCACCGAGCGCATATACAGGGTTCGTCCGGAAAATAAGTGTAATAAGCTCATTGCCTTTTTTGACAAAAGGGGTGTCGTCCACTACGAATTTGCACCCGAACGACAAACTGTAAATGCTACATTTTACGTCCAAGTTCTCGACAGGCTTCGAAAACGAGTCGCCCGCGTCCGGCCAGCGATCAAAAACATCTGGCGGCTGCATCACGACAATGCGCCGTCTCACACCGCGCTTGTCGTGTCGGACTTCTTGGCCAAGCACGGCGTGGCAACGCTGCCGCGCCCGCCCTACAGCCCGGACTTGGCACCACCGGACTTCTTTCTGTTCCCGAAGATAAAGAGGAGTTTGAAAGGAACGCGATACGGGACTTTGGACGCCGTCAAAGAGGCCGTGACGACGTGTCTTCGAGAGGTTCCCGATGATGCCTTCGCGGGAGCGTTCCAGGAATGGGAACGCCGCTGGTACAAGTGTATCGACTCACAAGGGTCCTATTTTGAGGAATATTAGCTTAAGATATGTAAAAGTGTAATAATTTTTTTTCCCTGAGCTCAGTACACTTATTTTCCGGACGAACCCTGTAGTTGATTACTTTCGTTGCTTGAAATTACTAAAATACATTGAGGATGGTGCACGAATGGTATAGGATTACACCCTGCAATGTATCCTGATGGTAGGGCTTCTTGCAGGAGCCAATACGTTCATCTACATGACCCACTGTTAAGATTCAACTTCCTCGATAAATACGAATAGTTCTACTTTTACGTAGTTGCAGAGGTCATCATTTTTGTTGAACCTTCAATTAAGGATGGCTACATTAAATTATGTTTCCGAAAACGGGAAAGAGTTTGAACCCTTTAAGGCTTGATTAAATATTATTTTATGTAGCCATTCTTAAAATGGGCCGTAAGAAGTTCAATTTATCCTTTCCACCTTACTTAAGCGGGCAAGAGCAAAAACTGTGAATGCAATTGTCTGTCGAACGGCCCGCGATTTAAGGAATTATTTTTTAACTCGAACTAATTCGTGAAGTCGCCACTTGGTTGCGATGTCACGTCAAGAATTCACTATTTTAAATCATAAAATAATGAAAAGTTGGCTAAAAAATTGGTATTTTCTACATTTCACTTACATGAATTTTTCAGTCTATTGTACATTCACCACCGTCAAAAGTACTACTACAGCAAGCATGCGAGACGAGGTGTTTACTAAGGCATAGGTTGTTCATACAGAGTGATGCCCATTGACTAGTACAAAAACATACACGTATGTCCTGGGTGACTTGAAAGACATTTATCCTTGTCCCTAATTAGCTCGCGGGAAAACTCAGATATGAACAGTTGTTTTCTTTTAATTTCACCATTTCATCTCTTTAGCAACCATTCAGGTGCTTTCTTATTCTCCTCTTCTCCTTACCCGCTCCTGCCCTGAACTCTTTCCTCCTTGGACCCTGACGTCCCTCACAAGTTTCTCCCCCGTGAACTCATTCCTAACTCATTTCCATCTTCGAATAACACAACCTCAACAAAACGTCACCGGGTTCATTATAAACCACATGCCTCAATAGCCTCACATCTACACCCGCGAAGCAGATTTCAAACTGGGAACCAGCACGTTTTGCAAGTCAACCGAGTCGTGATGAAACTGAAGATGAAGTCGCTAAAATCAATTTGAATTGATGGGTTCGCCAAGGATCGAAAACAGGTTAACGAATTGACATTGAAAGCTGCTGGACACTTTCTCTGCCCCAAGGATTTGAATACTGCTTTGGGATGGTGATGGCATCCTATATGATACCCTGAAAGCCATCGCTTTGGCCAGTGGGAATTTAAAACCAGGCATGCCAAATCAAAAAAATTTTCTTAATTTATAGTAGCATTGTATATATTTTGTATATATGTATATGTATGTATATATATATATATATTATATATATAATATATGGATATACATATCCATGTAATTAATCACTTTTTCCATTTATTTCCATGTGAAAGAATATATATATATATATATATATATATATAAATTCATTACTTGGATATACATATAAGGGATAGGAGCGCACATGAAGGACGAACACAGGAATGGTGGGGAAGGCGGAATCAAGCAGACCACGAGCGTAAAATATTTCCTTAACCGGGACTTGAATATCGGATCTTCCACTTGCCGGGCGGATGCTCTACCACCTGAGCTATCAAGGAAATCTAATTTACACTGAGATCTGCGATCTTTTCAATCGACCAAATGCCCCGATTCCTTGGCCAAGATATATAGCTGTTAGTAACAATAAGGACAACAACTAAGGCTAGATGAAATGAAAGCTACATCCTAGACTACTTAGAACGAAAAAATAAAACACTTTTCCTTCCTTAGCGTGATCGGTTAATCTAATCCCTTATCGTTCGTGAGAAAAATTACATATTAAAGCTATCTAATTTTATTTAAATCATTTCTTCCACAGTAGTACAATGGCGATAATAACACATTTTCAACAACATCCTCAATAGACCCGATTCCAACTTATGCATTATCAGAGATGAAATCTGTAATTTCACCATGGCTCCATGAGTTATTCCCCCCCCCCCTAGTCCATGGAATGGCTACGTAATTGCTATGGAAATGTGAATATAAACATGATATCGTTCCACACACGGAAATAGAAAACATTAAATTCATTAGAACCGAAAGAAAAAAGTTATCCTTCAACTCTTCTTTCAATGCAAAAACTGGTCGCTTCCTACCCGACACTGGCACGTAGTCTTGGCACCATCTGACCGTTCTTTCCCTTCTCATTGGTCAACTTATTCGTCCTTTGCCCTATCCCCCCGGAAATCCCCTCCTAGAGCTTTCCAAACAAATCCATCTCATGTCTCGCGCAATAAGAAAGATTATCATTAAGCAATTGGAACGATAGCACACACACACACAACGAAAAGCCATCATGCGAGATAGTTGAAACGTCGACATGCGAAACAGAATAATACTAAAAATTCGACTTATCAGCCAATTCCCTCGGGAGACTCTTGGCCAAGTGCTGATGGACAAAGAAAATCCAGGTCAAAAAAAGGCATGCTTAATTTTTTAATCAAGGATTTGGTTTATTAGGAGGCCATTGGACATGAACATCCTGTAGCAATGACAGGAACCACTAACGAGGGAAACCGAGCCGTCTTCGTAGCTCAAAATAAATATCACAGGGTGCCAAGTATCCGTACCGTCCTAGACGAAAAGAATGACTCTAAATTTAAACGATACCGCATCAGAATCGTACGAGGTAATGTCGGAGAAAGAGTTAAAGACATACTAAAATGTATGCCTTACGAGACGTTTGCATATATACCAATCAGAAGAACCAGTTCATACCTCGATGGCGTGAAAGTTAATGACAAGAGAGCGCTATTGCGCGAACTGCAAACGTGCCGACAATGGAGACCACAGTAATTACGGTGTACGTGTCCTGGAGCATGTCTCGATGGGGAAGTTGTCTCCAGGTATTTACATCCGCCGCTGCCCATTTCAACAATCTGCACACTCTTCCCATTTTTATACATGTCAGCATTACAAATCCAAATGAGATGGGTTAGTCCAGGACTAGTGCCGGGTTTGACTCCTGGGAACGCCTCGTAACACTCTCAGCGTCACCCAAACTGTGTAATTTTTTTCGGGTACCAGATCTAACTGGGAAATCACACAGAAGATGGTTGGAGAGAAACTGGCCCCCTACCCTGATGTGTGGACTTCACACGCCGTACAACACGACTTAATACTAGATAAGTTCTATCATCATCTATCAAACCGACCTTCGGATTGACAACCGGGGTTATTGAATAAGTGAAGACTCCAATAGCCGTAAACAGTTAACCCTTCAACAACTTTTCTCCAAACTCCAGTCTACTTATGGTATTTTCCACCCTCGCCACATTTCACACCATTACCTTTACTCCTCCCTATACATTCTTCGGATGCCCTTAGCCCATTCTCACTTAAACTTGTGCTGTCGTGACGATTCACCTTCAGTACGCTGATGAGGGTTACTTTGTGGCCGAAATACGCGTATTTAACTGTTTACGGCTATTGGATTCTTTTCATTTATCCAATACTGCTATTTATTCAATAAAACTGTGGTTGTGGTTTATTTTCTTCCAAATTCACGAATCTTTTTCTATTGAATTTTCATCTATGATGATCTTTTGCATTCCTCTTCCTTAAAAACTCTTCAACATAGCTCCTCCCTTTCGAATCCTATTCATTACGTATCTCCTCATTCGTGACACTCATACAACTCATCTTCTCGATTCTAATCCACATGAAATAAAATGTTAATACGAATGGGAGGTAACATAAATCAAGCCTCGCAGCAAACTGGCAGGCGAGATCATAAGATAAGCTAAAGGAAAACTTAACAGACGGAGGAAAGAAATAAATATATTTGTCCCTCGCGCAATTCGTTAGCTAGATAGTGAATGAAAAACTTAACACGTAAGGGAAAACTGATACGGAATACTGATGATCGACAATTTACACAAACTGAAGATTTCTGGAGGAAGCCTAACACCCTTCTGCGAGGTTCCAACTACGTTTTTATCAAATTCCAAAAAAAACTGCGGGAGATTGCGGCAGACTTTTTAACCGGGTCATTCGCGAAATTTTGCATTACAGTGAGACAATTTCAGGAGTATAAGAATCATTCTCCTTGACCGTGATTCGAACCTGGATCACTCGATGCCCGGCCGAGTGCTTTGGAAGTGTTATTAACGAAAATTTCCGTATGGTAAGAGGCCGCCTTGGTAGCTTAGCTATCTAAATCACTCGGACATCGAGGGATCCGGGTTCGAATCCCGGTCAAGAGATTCGAACCCTTATCAAGGCAAACCCAAGGTAAAAACGAATGATTATTTACTCTCTGAAATTGCTGCACTGTAAAGTTTTTCGTCATCAAATAGTATCCGTCCCTAGACCTCTCTTCCTCCCTCAACGCATTCATCCCCTTCCTTAAACGCCAGATAGTAGCTTGGCTCTCTCTGGTTCCATATGTTCTCTCCTGCCATTTTATAGCTGTTCATGACATTTCTTTCGTTAACTTTTCATTATTGTTTATTGGTTTTACCCTTTCTTTTTCTTAATGTATATTATATGTATTGTCTGTCAGCCAATGTAAAAGCCTTTGTGCCTTTTTTGGGTGTTTTGTTAAATAAATAAATGAATAATAAGAAGCCATGGTAGCCAACCAGAAAGATGCCTTGATATGTGAGGGTAGAAATCACCGAATGAATCACTTCAACACAAAGACCTTTGGAATTCAGATAGCAGGGTATTATGGGGTAATAGTTCCTATCCCTCTACCGCCTGTGGTTTCTCAGGAAGATCCCACAGCATGAGTGAAAGCGAGATATGTCCCTCTACCCACTGGACTACCACGATACACTATTTTAGAATATGGTACGACCATTTGTGTGCGGCACGAAACTAAAATAAAAATATCCCTCAGCACCCTACTGACACCCTTGGTTCTTGATCAACTCTCCCCTAATATCCTCGACTCAAGGCGAGATTTGACGATGAGGAGGATTGCTCCTGATGACGAGGACTTCCGTCCGGCTGGACATCCAGGTCCACGGACACCCTCCGGTGAGTTTCGGGGTGGGGTGGAGGAGAGGGTGTGGCGGGGGTGGGATTCGACCGTTTGACCCGCTAAAGACAAACGGGGGAGGGAATTACGTGCGTGTGTGTGTGTGTGTGTGCGGTGGGGATTGACCAACGCGAAATAACTGTGTCCTTGTAACCGATTCTTGTTTAGCCTTTCTTCTGCGTGGGTGGCCATCGGCCAATCTGGACATTACATCTCAAGACGAGGAAGCACGTGAAAAGACACCATCCCTACTTCTTCATTCTTCTTCTTGTTCTCCTGCTTCATAGAAATAGATAGCCATCGTGGGATTGAGCGCGGACGTATTCTCGTCGGGCGACCAATTATAAGCATAAACGCCGTTTATGTCGGGCAGAATTGAGATCATAAGGTTTCAATTCCGCCCGAATCCCTTCTTCCGTTCAAAATTTCATTGAGCATTTAACCAGGCGGGTTGAGACTAATGATTAAGTAGCGAGGAAAAAAAAGTTTTCATCGCGACAAAAAATTTTGCGGAAAAATTCCAGGGAATTTCCATGATTTCCCAAGACCGAAATTTTCGAATTTTCCAGGCGTTTGTTTTTTCCGCGACATATCATGTAGTTATGCAATAAAAAACCATAATAAAAAGTGAAATTGAACTATACATAGAATATATATGTAAAACTTAGACAGCAACTAACAACATGAGAACACATAAAAGGAACGCTCACACGTAATATCTTGATAATTTCGACGGACTCGAACTCCGTCTTCTTCGGAAGATTAGTTAGGACTAACTAATATATATACGCGGTGGTCCAGTGGGTAGAGTGTTGGACTACTGACCGGAGGGTCCCGGGTTCGATTCCCGGGCAAGGCACTTTGGGCACCAGCAGCTCCACCCAAGCTAGTTGATTTTTCGGGTACCAAATCTTCCTGGGAAACCATAACCGGCACAGGGAAAGGAACTGGCCCTCCTACCCTGATGTGTGAATATTCCACGCCGTCGGGCCTAGTACATGGGTGAGTTCTACCATCACCTACTAAACCGACCTTCGGGTTGATTACTGTGTTTATGGGTTTTTCTATAATATATATATATTATAGGTTCTGCAGGAAACGGATTTTTTTACAAAATCAAGCTAAATGCCCATTTTACATTAAGAAGACTTGTAAAAAGACATAAATACAATGAAAAACAAGTGGACTTAAAAGATAAGTTCGAGTCGCTGAACACTGCCGGCGGAACAAAAACATATAGATATATAAAAATGGAAAAGGCAAAACTGCACAACGCACACGGTCGATCCGTCGGTGAATACTTGATGGACACACAAAAACGTGTCTGTTTTCACCGCAATAGTACAAGCAATCCCGGACATTCCCGCACTTTTTCGCGCACACTTCCAGACACTTTCAACCCTCTTTGACTCATATGCAAATGGATGGGTGCACCATCGCGCATAAATGAACAGGTCAAGGGACGCTGCGGGCCAATTTAAAACGCTCAAGAATTTTCAATTGTGTGCTAATGACGGGTGTGGCGCCACCACAAATTAACGGAGGAAGGAAGGCGTGGCAAAAATGTTTTAAAAGGACTCCGGGAATCATTCATTCAATTTAATTAAAGGCAGGTGGAACAATTATAAGAGAGAGAGAGAGAGAGAGAATTCTTAATTTTACCAAGCAGTATGTAACCCAGTACCGGGTTGGTGGCAGGAAGAGGCAAATCTCTTTCATTAAGAAAGTGCGCGTTAGCCATGACATGTTTCATTGAAATTAATGTCGGGTGGGTAATAAGATTTTCGATCAGAAAAGTTGTTTGAAATGGTAATCAGACATCGTTTCGGTGCCCGATTGGCAAAAATGAATGAAGGAAAAGGAAACAGCAAGTGGAGTAGGCGTATCGATGAAAACCCGGTGTCAATCACGAGACATATCACTCGACGGGTATCCACCCTTTATTGTAGCATGTCTTCGTTTAGTATATTACCACTTACTCTGCTACTCGAGCTCACCATCTAGAGGTGTCGTGCAAAATTCGACGACGAGGGCAGACAGGCGTCTTTCAATGAACGATCATGAATCGATCGAAATGAAACGATCCAAGACTTCCCATTATACACGTCCCGGCAGAAGACCGAAATACCACTGGCACCGACAAATACCCTCGAAAAACAACAAACAAAGAAGACGTTTCAATCCAGACACTCACTATTTCTTGTCTAAACGTTTTCTCCGAGAAAAACTTGAATCTTTGTCCTGCCCTCTGTCTTTGTCTTGTCTTGCTGCTGCTGGGTAGAGCGTCGGACTACTGACCGGAGAGTCCCGGGCTCGCCAACCGGGCAAGGCACTCTGGGCACCTGAAGCTCCACCCAAGCTAGGTGATTTTTCGGGTACCAGATCTTTCTGGGAAACCATAACCGGCACAGGGAAAGGAACTGGCCCCCCTACCCTGATGTGTAAACATTCGCACGCCGCCGGGCTTAGTAAATGGGTGAGCTCTACCATCACCTACTAAACCGACCTTCGGGTTGATTACTGTGTTATGTTATAAATATAAAAAAACACGGTCGGTTTGGTTGGTGATGGTAGAGCTCACCCATGTACCAAGCCCGACGGCGTGTGAATATTCACACATCAGGGTAGGGGGGCCAGTTCCTTTCCCTGTGCCGGTTATGGTTTCCCAGGAAGACCTGGTACCCGAAAAATCAACTAGCTTGGGTGAAGCTGCAGGTGCCCAAAGTGCCTTGCCCGGGAATCGAACCCGGGACCCTCCGGTCAGTAGTCCAACGCTCTACCCACTGGACCACCGCGACCCGCAAATATAAATATAAATATATATATATATATATATATATATATATATGTATATTCATTTACATAGAAATATAGATAAGTAAATGGGAAAGGAACACACATAAAGGACGAACACAAGAGAGGTGGGGATGGCGGATTTGAGCTGATCACAAAGGTATAAATATTTTCCTCGACCGGGACTTGAACACCGGATCTCTCCACTTGCCGGGCTAACCACTTGAGCTATCGAGAAAATGTACTTCACACTGAAATCTGCGATCTTATAAAGCGCCAAAGTGCTCCGATTCATTGCAGTTTTTATAAAAAAAATTTATGAAAAGAAAAAAAAGTCCACATGTATACATATATTGAGGGCAAATCCTGTTGCTTGCCAACTTTCGAAGACTTCTTTCAATCTCTACCGTACTGCTGGCTGCTAGGACGGAATTTCTTGTTTGGATACAAACACGAAGAAATTCCATTTCCCGCGAAAACAATTCCGCAGCATACGAGTCAAACGTGGTCTTCCTCCGCCATTTTTCCCAGGACGCGAGTACCGCAAACGCGACCGCTCTCCAAAACACCTCGTGGAAATGCAAGCGAAACGCCTCTCTCCCTCCCTGTAAACAGCCAGGCAGCGAGGGAAGCTGGGCGAGAGAAGGCCTCGACTAAAACCAGCAGCAGGAGCCATCACAAAACATTATTACGGGTTCGCGAAAACACGCCACCAAAACAGACTCCGGAATGGCGTCCCTGAGGCCCGTTTCCGCAACCGGGAACAATAAACGGTTTTATCGACGATAGCTTCCTGGGTGCTAATTCCGGAAAAGGGAAATGTCATCCTCAAGGGGCGACAAACTGGGGAGGTTTGTGACCTCACAACTCATGACATTCGGGACTTCTGTCGAACCCGCTTCGTAACCGGCCCTATGGTTAATGATGATGATGATGAGGCCATCTCAATAAAACTGACTCCCTGCTTATTATCCAAACAGAATGACAAACACAATGAATATTTTTCGAGGTGTATTTTCACTGTAAAACTCACTATGTGGATTCAGCCGAAGCTTATATATAATTCATGGGGAATGGTAGTGATGAATTTTTCGGAGTGGTCGAGGTGACGAAGGCGGAAGAGAAAACAAATGTCTATGTTGAAATCAAGTTATCAAACAGTGTACAACGATTGATATTCCGATTATTCAGATGAGACAAACAAATTTTCGATAAAAATGGAGGGAAAATGAATACGATTAAATGATATTATGAATAAATATTCACACCCACCAACCGACCACGGTAATCAATCCGATGTTTGGTTTAATGTTTCGCCTAATTTGGTACTAAGCCCAAGATAGCAACGGCTCCTTTAGAAAATAATGAAAATGCATAATGACCTACACTAGTACGGACTTAAATTGCTCGTCGGAAATACCCAAGATTTCTCCCTATTTGGCAAATATTCCTCTCCGTTCATAACGATGAAACTTAATGAAACAGAAAGTTTTAATCAAGACCTTGATTAAAGAAGTGATTTGATCCTCCTGTCCAGGGCTACCAAATGCCCGTCGCTTATCAATGCGAGGTTTGATAAACGCGGATTTAACAAAAATATACTTGAATTTTTCATTCAAAAGATGTTTGAAGAGGCTGGTTAGTTGAAATGAGTTTTACAAGATGATTCAAACGCATTTTCCCCTACGTTTAATGAGGTTGCAACGAGATGTCACGAACAGGTCATGTTGATGAAATTTTCCCTTTAGTTGCCCTGTACGTAAGTGCACTCAATTGAACGAAGACAAAAATCAGTGTCTTACCATGTTATTCTTCATAAAATTTGACATCGAATGTTCGGGATCTTATACACGCTCTTCTACGAGTGGAGGACTAACATTGAAAGAAGTACGGATCGATGGATCATTCATGTTTTGAAATAATGGATGTCGTTCTCGCAAAAAACTGATACACTGTTCGAAATTATGCAAAAGTTGTAAAGGTGTTAATATAACAAGAACATAATTTTAATTATATTAATTTTTTGGGAAAATTCAGTCGGTAGCACTCATTTACAAAAAAAATGGATCATCAAAACTAGTCCAAAAATAAGTTTTGAAACAAGTTCCGGAGAAAACTTCAAACATTACTTTGAAAAAACCATGTTCAATTCATTTCTCTATTTACGGTATACGTAATGATTACTGTAAATTTACACACTTTTCATCGATCATTAAAATCCATGACCCAAGGTGAGAAATCGACTCGTGCAGTAACAATCCAACCTCCTTGATGCCAGTAGTTTTATTTATTTACACAGTATCCTGTAAAGCCACCCCTTGGGCGTGTGGCAGGGGTTGATTACACACAAGACTACTTGGATTATTTTTGGGTTTTCCGACAAAACTAGTACTATCACAGGTAATGCTGTAGGTATGGTCACCATCCATATTAGTATCATGGGAAAAACAATCGACTGATTTCCCGTTCCTTCTGTTTTGAAGTCGACTCTCGATCACACTTGAACCCTACATTCCCTGTAAACCTTCTAAAACGTCTTTCATAGAGGACCATAAGAAGGAGAGCATACCCCCGGGGGGGAGAGGGAGGAAGAGAGACCTAAGATCCCACCCCTTACTCTTCACGGAAAGGCACTCAAAAAAAACACAATGATGAAATACGCGTCAATGCTATCATCAGACGAGGAAGGAAGGAAGGAAAGAACGATAGGAAATTCAAAGAGACTTCAGGTTATTCCAATCTGGGCCGCGGGGAATATAAACATTTTGTGGTGACTTGGGTGCGTGGATGGATGGATCTTTGGAGGGAGGGGGGGGGAGGTGACGCAACAATGTTTGTTTGGTTTGGCAGGGGACGGTGAGAAAAAGTGATGTCATCCGTTGCCTAAGCGACCACAACCTTCCCACCCTACCGAGTGATGGCGGCCGCGATACGCGGTGATTACCTTCGGTGAACACATCCCAAATCCCCAATGCAGCGGCACCCGGACAGGGGAATCGGGGGGGTCACCTGAATCACCAATCACACCATAAGATGTTTTTCGTCACCGAGGCGAACTTTGTCCTCTTTTGTAACGAATGGCACTTGCTCAAGTGCTTCAAAAGATTCCCTCGCGTTTACCGTCATTCCAAAAAGTCTTCAGGCAGTCGCCCATGATTTATTGGAGGCGAACGATGTTAAGTTATGTTGGCTGGCAGGACGACCGCTCTAGTATTAAGCCGCTCTGAGGGACCGGAGTGTCCGTCTGTCAGTCATTGAATACCAACATAAACTAAGGACGCCATCATTCCCGAAACCTCCGAAAACGTAGTAGTATTATTTAGCCCAAGTTATTATTCTCCCTGCATAGCAGCTTCCCTCGTATGAATAAAAAGGTACGTACATATATAAATGCTACACCCCCCGCCACACACCCTAGCGGTACTAAAATAAGAAAATTGACATGAATGAAGTTAACCTCAAGGAGATACCGTCGTCCATGTCCCTGTAGCTATCATGATCTAAATTCACGGAATCATTTATCATGGATATATTGTGACTTGAACATTAAGATAATCTTTATTTATTGCCTTACATGCCTGGTGTTATTAATAATAATAACAAGGTAAGGTGTTGAAGGAGTTTCCCCAATCACACCTTACCTTTTTTAATTGCGGAAGCAGATACAAAAGAAATAGCATGCAAAAAAGGCCTGGTGTTGGTGGAATCACTGTGGGGATCGGGATGTTACGGGGGCTAAAGTACTGGCTTCCCACCGAGAGGAACCGGGTTCGAACCCCTGCGGCGACATATATTTTCAAGCCGTATCTTGATTCCTACTTGAGGTGCTTCGTGGAAAGCACTTTGAGTGAGTACGCCGTCCGTCGACTTACATAGAATCACGGGATTACATTGAAACATAATGAGGTCGGCGTGTTGCGGTGGTTAAGGTAATGGCTTCCCATCTAGAGGATCCGGGTTCGAATCCGGGACGTTATACTGCGGACCCCTTGGCGCCTTTCGTTAAGAGTAGGCTAATGCCGACGCCGGGTTTCTCTCTACCCTTCATCCTATACTATCCATCTCTAACAGCGAAAACGATCTAAGCTGTCGGTCGCCTCCCCTAAGAAGTACTTCAATCATCGCCTGCCACACACCCAAGCGGTGGCTTTCAGGGAACCATGTAGATTGAAATAGGATATTAGAGCAGTTCCACGCGAATACGCGTGTGTCAACGTACCTAACGCAATTTTTTTACCGTAAGAAAGAGAAAAACGGGAGTAAAAAAGCGATAGTTGAGCGAGACAGTCGAGACTGCCTAGTAAAGATTGAATGGGCGAAGCTTGGAAGAGGGAGAGGGTGGAGGCGAGTGAGGGGAGGGACGGCAGCTGAGGACTGCAACCCTGACCCCGATCGCCATTATCTCTCTCACCTGCCCCGACCGTTTCAAGAATGAGAGGTAAAATCGACAGGACATCTGCCCCGTGCATCTGCGAGGGTTATTGGAAACATTTCGACACCTTTAAACCCTCCTTTAAGCCTCGGCGCAGTTCCTCCCGCTAATGTGAGGGACTGCGCCGGCTCCCTCTGCCCAGAAAAAGACCCAAAACAACGTCCTAAGAATGGGAGAGGCATGTGGGAAAGAAAGGAGGGCTTAGGTCTTCTCGGAAGATTATCCGAAGCACGTGCGTCCGTCCTTCTGTCGGACCTGGGGGCCCTATACCACACATCAGCTAGACTTTTAAGGGCCTCTTACGAAGATCCCCATACCTTATTCGTCGGACAAATTTTTTCGTATGGCTGGCATCAGTGTGCGAATTTAAACCCTCAAAGTTACAAGAAAACAGCAAGCAGATTCAGGTCCTATTTCAGCTATGTGTGCTTCGAGTGCAGTTCAATACGTCAAAAACGTACTGCAGTCTTCAATTATTCATGCAATAAACTAACTCTGTTAGATGAAATCATCTTGAGAATCACTCGCGGAGGGCACTAAATAGCCCTTGTCAATAGGATACTTTATTAGAGGCGAGGGTTGAAAATAAGAGACACTTTACACTTCCACGCACTTTTAATGTTCTACGACCGTGGTTTCCATGCTGTGCATCATCATCGGGTACAATACAACGAAATTTTTCAATTTATATAGTCAGGCGCCAGGAGAGGACTAAGGTAGGGGTAAGACGCCAGACTATGAAAGAATTCCACAAAGTCAAGCCTGAAACTGTTAACTTCATTAGAGAAACTTTTTTTTTTGATACAGAGAAAAAATTCTTCACAACATGGTAAAATATGCTGTATCTTAAACTTGATTACCTATGGAATTCGTTGTCTCAAGGGTAACTTTATTGAATTTACACATCATATTGAAACGAAAGAAGTAATTTTGTAATTCCACACACACTTCATTTAAAACACGACCTAAGTTTCGAGGTTCGGCGTCATCATCAGGTCTAATGGTTATGATGTCCACGTAATGATGACGTCCAACGTCGAAATCTGCTCTCATGGAATGACTAATTCGGACTTTGGTTTCCATGGGTATTTTTCTCTGCCAAAGGTACTGTTTTCACGAAAGTGCTGCGCTGGATATTTTTTCTTCTTGATTTAGACGGAAATCTTTATCGTGACACCCAAGAAATAAATACTGCCGAGATATTTTTCAAAGAGCTCACTTTAGCACTAACGTCTTACGTGAATGAGTGCTATTAGCTTAATGACTGGTCATTTTATAATCAATGCCCTCGATGTAAATGATTAAAAAGATGGGATCTATTACACTTCCTTGGAGGACGCCCCAGGCTACAATCAAAAGAGGACAGTTAACCTCGTTTTCTACTTGCCCCGATGCATTTCCAGGACTTCCGGGAGTATTAGACTCTTAGGAGGTTCTTTTTCCGTCATGACACGGAAATTGAAACATTTTTACTACTCTTCTCAAGAGCGACTCGAGAGTCGCGTGTTCGGGACTGTGTCGAAGACTCGGGAGAGGTGGGGAAAGGAAAGGAGCAGGAACGGTGGGCCATTCGAAAGGACTTAATCTTATCGCGTGTTTGGTCACGCGCCGGTCCGAAATTTGCCAATCCCCCGACATGATACACCCGAGGACAAAGCGTTTGGATCAATCGAGGGGGGGATAATCTGCTCTGCGCACATCACAGGAGTGAGCCATGCACGGCGGTCTTTATCGCAGACGGATTTTTCTGTTGCGAAATCATAAGTCGTTGAGAATTTCGAATCCGCGGAATATAAAAAAAAGAAGGCATCAAAGGGTCATTTAATTTACCCTTGATCGACGCGTAAGCTACAGTCGTCTTTGAAAGTGGAATGTCTCGTCCTATTATTGTCCAGGGGAAATTTTTCTCGCGAATGTCACACTTCACGAAAATATATCTGTGCCTCATTTTTATTTTATCCAGTCTTTCAATCGGTAAACAAATCGGGCAAAACGGAGACATTTTCTGTGAGCGCGAACGAAAAAAAATATATGCTTTGTCTGCGCGGATTTAAAAACTGCATCGTCTGGGCAATTCACAAAGATTGGCGTGTTGGAATAACAAGGACGAACAAAAATCAAGACATTCCGGACGAGTGCACGTAAAAGGATTCCGGCGACTTCTAAAATTATCAGATGCATTTGAGTTTTACGGCGATTAGACAAAATATCGATAAACACAGTAATTCCTTGAAGTGTTATAAGTGATCAGACGAGGCGACTGACAGCTGAGGTAATTAGTACCATTATGGACAGATGGGTAATTTGATAGAGGTAGGATTTTAAGAGAATTGGGGTGGAGGAAGGGAGGAGAGAAACCCGGCGTTACCCTACTCTGATAATGTCACAGAGTCACACTCACACACACATACTCGTAAATCACAGTTTAACATCCCTTCCGAAGTAAGGCGTACAATAACAAATATTATCGCCATATTGGAACGAATTCTACCAACTTAATAACCTCAGTTGGCGCGTACGTTGACTCTCTCTTGCAACCAAACATTGGGAGCATTTTTTACGGAATTATACCCGAATCCATGGTTTTATTTTATAACAAATCTGGAATACTAAAAATAAAAATGCCCCAATCAAGTACATATATTTTTATACACGTAAATCTAACATTTACTGCGTCAAAGTGTCACATGCACAGGGTGATTAACCATCCCTCTTGCCCAAGCACCGATTTCATCATCACAAACATCAGTATTTCAATCCCGAGACTGGGTTACTACAGTCCTCAATTCTTCGACACGTTAATTCAGTATCCATTCCCTCTCCCCCTGACAGCATATTTGTTTTACGTCTTTCTTGATTTTTTCCATGTCCATGTCTCTTGTTCTCCCTTGCTGTATCTTCCCTTCTATTAATATGTCTCTCACTAATCCATTGCACCTCAAGGAGTATCTAATCTATCTAGTACTTCTTCTTTGCCATAGAGTTCCCTCCATACGGTCCGTTCCTTAAATGCTCTATCATATACCTTCTCGTTCCTCAATTCATCCAATTAATCTATTCAGAAACATGTGTTAGAGACTTTTATTCTTCTCTCGTCCACTTTTCCTATGTCCCATGTCTCTGATCCAAAGAGTGCAATATGACATACAAACATTTTGAAGAACTACTTCCTTACATCAAGTTCTCTGAACATAGTCGTTGCTCCTTCTTCTTCTTGATGAAAGTCATCTTAGATTGAGGTATTCTTCGCTTGACGTCGGTCAAACTTCTTCCATCCCAAGTTGTACTTCTTCCCAGGTAGATGAATGATTCATTCCACTTGCTCTAATTTCACTCCTTGGATTGAAACATCTCCCTTTACCTTCTCTCTTCCCCGCGCAAGTTTGACAGCACCATCTATGCGTAACTAATGCTATGAAGTCCAAGAGGAAGGAATCTTGTTCGCATCTGTATCGGTCGCCACGGAAAACGGCGACGTAGAAAAACAGACTTTAAAACTCGGAAGTCAAGACGAACGCTTGCGGCATCTCTGAAATGGGATGGGCATTGGAACTTTTCGTATGTTGAGTAAGAAGGACGAAGGAACGGGACAACCGGCGGCGCTAAGCAACAGAGGGCGGGTAAACAAGGAGCAATTGTAAACTCTCAATATACGAGAGATTACATTCCTCCGGATCTAAGTCCTCTCCAGTGATGAAATTCGTCCCATTCGATTGTCGATCTCCGTGATGCAACGCCAGCGATTAGATTGTCGCTCTTTTCCTTCAAGTGTGACGAAATCCGAACAATTGCACCAGGGCGCGCGCGGGGCAGACAAGATGAGGGCGTCGCAAGTGCCCGGCGACGGCCGTGAGGGAGCGAACCGCTCTCGTTCAAAAAACAGTCAGGTTGTCCTTCGGCGAGGAGTGAAAAAAAAATGGCTCCAGCGCGCAAAACAGCTCGAATTTCTGTATTTCTCCCTTCCGTCCCCCTTAAAGGAACTAGTCCCAGGTTCAAAAACTTGGTTGAGGATACAACCATGTAAACATTACAAGCAGTGTCATTTTCTAGTCACTAGAACTACACTGGAAAGCGAATGGTAGTACAGGGAAAGGAACAGACCCGAATACAAAAAACTTATCAAAATAATCGATCTAACGTGAAAGTATGGTATGAATGTGTTGCTGAACTCCAGGTGGTGCGGTGGCTAATGTACTGCCTTCTTATCCCGATAGCATGTGTTCGAATCCATGCGATGGCACAGTTTTTCATAGGAATCGCAAACCCTACTTGTGGTGCGCTATGAAGACTTCAAGTGGAGTACACCGTCCGTCGGATGAAGACATACATTTTCAGTCCAGCCCAACTTGTTATTTCCCAGAGGACTTCAAATTGTAGGCAAACCCTGCCTTTTGCATAGAAAAAACCGTAAGCAGTTAAGACTAGAGAGTAGTGAATGGTTGAGGTCTTAACTTTGTAGAATTCCATGTTTAACTTAAGAAATTAATATTATCTTTGCTTTCTACAGAAATAAACTTTATTCGTCGACTAGTTTCGTTTATACTGTAACATCCTCAGGACTAGTCGACGAATAAAGTTTATTTCTGTAGAAAGCAAAGATAATATTAATTTCCTTAGTTACTAGAGAGTAGGTAAATCTGAACGTAGATTTATGACCGAACCCACCTCGAACATTTCAGGTTGTTTAAGGATGAGCTAAAATTGGAATGCATTGAATAACTTCTTAATAAACGTTTACAATCGTGGATCTACCTTCAATTGTACACAAACGTACCAGTGGGGAATTCAAAACCCTTACTGGGAAAACATAGGAAAACGTTTACTTGAGTTACGTACACAAATGCAACATTTTATTCAATGGAATGAGTGTCAAACTTGTCTACCCTATTGTAAATATTACGAAGAACAGGATTTTTGAAAGTAATCACGTCAGTAGAATCTGTTACCAGGCCAATAGAGTTTAAACTCTATAAAATGTTGAGCAAAAACCGTCGCTTCAACGCCTGGTGATACATATTTTGACACGAGTCACCTCCAAAAGTTGCCTTAAAATCCACGGACAATTTATCTACCACGTTATAGAGTCCTGTGTTACCATTTTCTCCGGTGTTTCCATTATGATCTGGACCATATGGATATTGAAACATTCGGAATTTTCGCAACTGTTCCAATTTTCGAGACATTTCGCGGAATAATGAACACCGCTTGGTTGGTTGGTTTTGTTGGAGAGGCGACCGACAGCTGAGGTCATTTGCGTCATTAGGGATGGTTTGGGAAAGGAAGGGTGAAGAGAAACCCGGCGTCGGCATAAGCCTACTCCCAACGAAAGGCGCCGAGGGGTCCTCAGTTTAACGTCCCATCTGACGGACGTCGTACTCACTCAAAGTGCTCTCCACAAAGTACCTCAACAAGGGATCGGGGTACCACTTAAAAATATCTGTAGCCGCCGGGATTTGAACCCGGGCCTTCGCGGTGGGAGGCCTGCGCACCATCATCATCCCGATCCCCATGAGCACCGCCCCGAGGTGACATTGCCCATCATTTGAAATAATCGTAAAGAACAGGTATGCACGTAAATATTACGGTAGCGACAATTCTCCCGGGGCATGCCACAATTACATATTTGAGGAACACTTGAATGCTGTATTGCGCAACGAGCCACTTGGGCGTGTTTTCGTAAGAACAAAATGATACCTCACAAACACTAGGCAACGGGCAAAAAGAAGCATTGCAAATTGCACCTGCAGAACGCGGAGTGCCCTCGACCGGAGGTTTCGATTTATATATTTGTTTTAATTCCGCAAACTCCATCCGCCTCGCGCTCCCTGCATACACGAGTGTAGGCGGGGACAACCCTCTCCTCTACGTGATTACACATCAACGTGTTAAAGAACGGCCGCATTCATCCCGCAAACGGTTTCGTACCATCTGTCAACTATCGCATTAGGGCAAGAAGAAATGGTAAGAAACCTCGACCTGCTAACATCGAACGGACCTGAGCTAGATTTCGTCCCGCGTGGACAAATAAGAAAGAAATCTCAATAAATAATACGCTTAACGGCACCATGATGACACTTTCAAAAGGTATTGCGCTTTATTTTTACGCATTTCGCCGGATCTTCCACGAAATCCCAACAGAACGTACGTTAAAAATACTGATGGATTTAAGCAGAGGTTAATATATTTTAAATACATACCTTTGCATGTACACTGTGGGAAAAAGGTTGACTTTGAATGTGGTTTTGCATTCTCTTTTACGGGCGGTGACCTAACACTCCCCGCCACACGCCCTTGCGGCGGCTTACGGGGTATTATATAGATGTTGAATAAAATTCAACATTAAAGTCGATTCCTAAATCAGCAATGTCACAACAAAATTTCAGCAAACACTGAAGGATAAAATTTGGTCTCATTTCGGCAAATTAATTGGACATTATTATTCACATTTTACATAACCTTGGTGATTTTCAGTATCGTTCAAAGGGGGCTTTTTTTTAATTATCAAACTGAGCAGGTTCACGACAGTGTTTTAAGAGTGTTAAAAAAAATTTCTGAGTTTAAGAGCTCGGCCTGACATTCGAGGGATCCGGGTTTAAATCCCGGTCAAGACGAATGATTCTTACACTCTGAAATTGTTGCATTGAAATGTATATTAGCTTGCGGATGACTGTGTTAAAAGTTACTGTTGCAGCGTCTACCGCGGTTTCTTGGAATGTTTAAGAGGTTTTAAATTTTTCTTAGCTGTGTCACAGATGATACTATTTCTAAAGGTAGTAATTTTAGTCAGATATAAGCGTAAACAGGATGGATTCATCTACCATTGAAAATGCACGTTCTTTTCCACTCCCTTGCAAATTGTCACACGTTGCATGGACTCCCATCAGCACAAGCTCCTTATTTTCCCCCTATTATCCTTTTCTTCAGTTCTTTATGCATTCTATCGCCATTTACTCCGCTTATGAAGGCTCTTCTCTCTTCCTTCCTCTTCGACGCTGGCCTAAAAATCTTTCATCCACCACTGACTTCAGCGCCCCGCTGCCCCTCAATATCTCCCCTCCATCCATTTCTCCTGCACTCGTCGAATTTTGCCAGCAACTTCCCCTTTTCCCCCGCCAAATTTGAAGAAAAATTCCCTCCAAACGTTTACCACGCCGTCTAAAACCAATAACGAAATCTAAACTCCAATCCGGCATCTACTTTGCGTGCACAATTTATTTTTTCATGAATATGCAGAGAGTATTCCAAGGTATCTTTGTACACCAAGGTGACTTTGTATTAACTGAGGTGTCACATTCAATCGCCCGCGAAACCTTGGCCGACTGGGTGACCGTCGTGGTGACCCAATTAAAACAAACGGAACACAACACGTCTGGTCTTTTCCATTGAATAAATCACACATTTTATGCTGTTGCATGTAATAAACTGAGGTACCCCAGAGATGACTCAGAGTAAAGTAGTAAAGTAACCGTGATTACCTAACCTCTCGACAAAAACTACAACTACATGGCACGTAGAAAGCCACCACTAAGGTATATGGCAGGGGGGGGTGATTCAACACCAGGTATGCAACATCAAAGAAATTACTTTTTCTCTATTTTGTGCCATAAAGTTTTTAAAAATAACATAGATCACCATAACTTCATGTAAATAACTACAGTATTTAAGTGAGATAGCCTTCTTTACGCATAAGAGAAGAGCAGTTTTAGATATTTTAGTACTCTGCAAGCCACTTCTAGGGTGTATGGCAGGGAGAGTATGCGTTCGTCATCTTCAAGGTCTTCATGCCCTTCTTGGAAACGCTTATACCACTCGTAAACTCTTGATTTACTCATAGCACACTCACCATAGGCCTTTGTTAACATTTCACACACTTTGTTACACTTTATTTCATTTTTTATGCAAAATTTGATACAAATTCTTTGATCCATTTCTTTTAACAAACGAAAATCGCCGAGCTCATGAAACACGTCTAACCTTAGTGGCTGTCACAGACAAAGTTCACAATGAAAACAGCTGAAAGTTTTATCATACTTCAGGGGCATGTATACCAACATAATAAAAAAAAGTTTGACAATCGGACTCTCCAAGCCCGCGAAATGAAAAAATTCTCATTATGTTTTGAACACACCTCGTGCGTATGTATGTATAACATTTGGACGGATTTCGTATGCAAACCAGACATATTTTGACCCAAATATGGACCCCTAGTGCGGTCGCAGGGCGTATTCACGCCTTGCCACACACCCTAGCGGTAGTTTGCAAGGTTAAAATAATAATAATAAATAAATAAATCAATTATACTTAATAATAATAACAACAAAAATTAAATAAATCATTAAATAGATCAAAATTATCCATAAGCACATACCCTACCCAATTACCACCCAAAACTACCAACCCTGCCTCAAAAGGATTTCTTAAAAATCCGATGAAGAAGAAAAATATTTACTACTACCATGTCTGTTTGTCTGTCTGTCTGTCGACTCTCCTTCATAATTTAATGAAACCAACTTGAGACGCTCGGGAACATATCGCGCGAATGTCTGCGCGGACGCCCGGGTTTTCGAATAAACACACCGCCATCACCTGGTCCGATATTTAAAAAAATAAAAAATAACGATAGTGTTCCGTTTTTCGCCGCCTAACGCAGGTGCGCTGCCTACTCGCTTTGGGGTGACAACTGTCGAAGAGTTGGCGACGCGTTCATTTGTTGTTTTTTATTCAGTCATCCATTCTCTTTCCGACTACATTCTGCGGTTTTGAGAGCCAGAAAACATATAAATAGCACCTCGGGCGGGAATTATTTTTTTCTCCACCTAGCTACCCAAGTCTTGGACCGATTAATCATGACGATCAGTCATCGCCGATGCCAGAAGCTTGGCAGCTGTAGTCATCAAAGGGGTGGAGAGTTAGGGGTGGGGATGAGACCAACACCCGAGGCCATTAGGAACATGATGTGAATGATTAGGCGTAGTTAGGACTTTCAGGAAACGTTGGAAGAATGGATGGCGAAGCAGATAGATACATGGCATAGATATTCGCCTACCCTAATAACGAAATGTTTAATGGGTTCTCCCCACTTAGGTGCCCAATTGCTACCTTGCTAAGGGGTTTCCTTTTAAAATATGAACGTATTTACACATATATTATGAAACTAAAAAGCTTAATAATATGCCATACAATTTACTGTCGACCACAAGATCACGGTTTCAAAGGTTAAGCGTCATTCTCAAGGGTTAAAGCCGACAAGGGTATCAGAAAATTCTTACTGTTTCATGTTGGGATTACCCCGCAAGGTTAGGCCAGAAGGTTTTGTACCAATACGAGAGTACATCTCTCAGTTAACGTTGGCATAAATAGAATGTATGGTAGCCAAATGGATAGAGCATTCGATTACTTAGTGACCTGAAGGGGGTACACAAAAGGGTACAAAATTCGAGCGTTCGACCCCGCCAACTCCCAGCAATACGTGAAACCCTAGCTGTGTGGTATTTGGGCACCTTGACTTATCTACTTAACTTGTGCTAACTGATCAGGCCGTTGAGTTTTTTGGAAGGCGATTAAAGTGAAGTTTTAAGGGAGGACATTTGCATGAAATACTATGTTGAGCTACAGTTAACAAAAAAGACAGACCACTTGTAGGCCTGGAGATGATGCTAGGACCAATATTGGTACAGGAACTAAAATGGGCAACTTCATATGCTCCTTACTATCCGACTGACTTTACATCCGGTGTTCCAACACCACTCATACAACTACAATGACGCTGAAGAATGTGTATACATCCAAACAACACCCCGCAAGCCACTTCAAGGACGTATGGTGGGGGGTGTTAAGGGACCAATCATACATAGCGATGACACTAATGGAATTATAATGGCCCCACACCACTTAGGTAGATTATACCACAAAGATAAAATAAGGGAGATAGATTCCAATAGAGATAGATTCAAATACCCATTCTTTCCCAGAACAATCAAAAATCATAATAGTAAGAAACCGAAGTCCCTCTAGAAATATTAAAAACATGCAAGTCGCAAGTTGCAAGTCGGGACAAAATTAAAAATTCAACGATATCAGGTTTAAATGTAGGTGCATGTGTATGTTTGTTGGTAGTTTGTGGGTTTGCATGTGTGTGGGTTGTAAGGGTTCTTGCATGAAGTTTAACATGTTTTGTTTGTGGACTGTATAAATTTGTGGCTTCTGCAGGCGGTTTTTTTTTCTTTCTAAATTACGGGTGGTTCCCTACCCCCCCCCCACCACACGCCCTTGCGGCGGCTTGCGGGGTATTGAGTAGATGTAGATACATGCAGCATTACTGGTGCATACATACACTTGAATATCTATGGTGTACGGGTGAATACATGTCCGCTCATATAAAACTCTCATGCACATGCATGCCTATACAAAACTGTATCCGCCAAATTCGCGAACATAATAATTCCTTTTGTGGTGAAAGCAAATTCGGGAGTGCTGAACCATTCTAAGTCTTTCCTCCTCTCTTCGTGAATGTTCCCGGCCTAATAAACCCTAGAGTATACCCGCGAGGCTCACCTACACATCGCAGTAATTTCAAACGAAGCTGGCGGTTTGTCTCTAAACCTTATTAATATTTTCAATGCCTTAATCGATGCAATCTCTTGGACCACTCGGTGCAATTGAGAAGACCTCTCTGCAGGTTGAAGAAGGACTTCCTGTAACCTAGTTTCGAGGAACAAGTGGTCGGAGAACAACAAGGTCAATGATTTAGAACAGTGTTAAAGCTCTCCCTCCAGGTGCCCTATTCCGTTATTCTTGATCGACACTAGCGCCATAGAGTTAGCAGGCCACCGTCTGGTGGTGTGCGACTAGCTCATGGGATTACAGCTCGCGATGAAATGACCTGGATTTACAACCCGTTACTTACGAAGTGACGTGAGTCCAATAGACAAAAGTTAAGCTTAGCAATAGCTGATGAAAGTCTCTTATCTATCCTAATATTGGTGCGCATTATTATGTGTTGGGAAGGTGACGCGACGCTGATGATACGGATGGTTTTATCCCAGCATCTATAAGGATAACCCAAAGAAAAACATTTCCCTAAAATTAACTTCCAGGGTCTAATATTGCAATTCTTGAATGCGTCTCCAAAATGCAGTTCCCGACATACTCTATTGGAATAATCTTTTTGCTCACAATTCACACGTGAGCAATAGGACACCAACTTTTGGATGTGCGGCTCAATGTAAAGGAAACCAATTCAAGGAACACCCACGAAACAAATATCCTGACGCCGAGCACCCATATTCGGTGGGAAACGGTACTTTTTTTTAAACCTTTCTTCTCTCGTCGTGATAAAATGTGTACTGAGGGATGTTCACTCATTACATTAAGAGCTAACATTGAAAAGCAGTTGTTTTAAAGCTGAACTTCAGTAAAACACTGAAAAGCAGCTGTCTCCAGGGAGTATTTTAACATTTATCATTATTTAAATATTATATTTATGTATATATCTAATGGATTCTTAAGACAATATATGATACGACATATATATAATCAAAGTTTAAAGTGTTAATCCATTTTTAATATAGTTGTGTCATTGCCAAAGAGCGTTCTGCTTAATAAAAATATACATATATATATATATATATATTTAATACTTCTCCACATACACATTTCAAAATCCTCCAATTTAGGGCTATCCTCGAAATGTGGGTGTGGAGAAGAATGGAGAAGGTGAAATGGACCGAAAGGAAAACAAATGAGGAAGTACTGGAGATGGTGGGTGAGGAGAGGGGTTTGTTGGGAGATATCCTATGGAGGCAGGAAAAATGGATGAAAGGCGTAATTGAACGGCAGTGGGATGTTGAAGAAGGTAATAGAGGGGAGAATGTTAGGCAAACGAGGAAAAGGCAGGAACAGGATAGGGATGTTGGACGGGATGAAGGGAGGAAGGAAGTACACAGAGATGAAGAGAGACCTGATGTAGATTAGGTTCCTGGATTGGGTTTTGTTTGAAGTCACAAAATATTTATTTGATAGTTGTGTCCATCCAAAAACCTACCTTAACCGGTAGATTACCTAATAATAATTACATATTGCATCCATGCGAGTATAGGTACAGGAAAAAGGGATAGAAATACACCCTAACAAACGGAAAAAGGTTATATGGGATATATACTCGTATATGTATACATTGTGCACACATTTCCAGTGAAAGTCCCATTGATGTCGTAGGACACAAAAACGAGTTTCAAAATGATGTCCACTTCCGGTTCAGTCGACACGGACCTAGGTCAAGCGACAGGCCCCACGCGGGAGATGTCACCCCCTCTCTTTGGGTAACGCCGTTAAGGACCGGTAGAGGTCCTTAATGGTCCTCCGGTTAACCAATCCCTACCACCCCTCAGTCCGACACAAGATATACACCTCGCTCTTAAATGCAACTAACGATCAGGACAAATGAATCGTCAAAGAAGAACTCCTTGAGCAAATTGTGCGAACAACGTAATAATTAAAAGGCGAAAGCTAGGGAAGCGAATTTATTAAGACGTAATGTAATGTTCCAGAGAGGTTGGCTAGGTTTCATTCCGCATAGATACTTTAAATAGTTCACTGACGACTATTTACTAGCTCTCTTGCCAGTAAGCTGCACCCATATAGCAATTGGAAGAGAAAAAATCTTGAAACGGTGCTCGTTTGAAACAACTGAGCGCTGCGGCGCGAACCGTAAACAAGGCAACAATGCCGCACAGATATACGAAAGAAAAGCGGGATTAAATATGCCATTAATACCCAAAGAGGAGGAACACCCATGTCCTCAACACAAAAAATACATGATTATTATTGCTGCTATAATCCATTTTTAATCATGGTCGTAGATGCTTTCGGAATTTTATCGTATTGAAAGGACGTCACTAGATAAGTCGCACACGGGTACGAGCGTACGTGATCTCAGTTGAAATTTTGTGTTGGGAATTGGAACGTGCGACTTGACCTTAATAAGAGCCCACGCGTGCATCCGCGGAATAAGTTTCATTGCAAACGCGTCCTCGCCGTCTTCCACGTATCAGTTGGGAGCAACTGTAGCAAATAAGCACGTGCGGTTTCAACTCGTTCAGAATTCTCCCGTGGGTTACCCCACGAATGGCATCCCCCCCCCCACCCCTGGTCGTTCGACATCCCGTGGATACGCTTTTGGAGACGCCTTAGGATGGGAGGTAGGGAGGAAGGCGAGGGTTTGAAGCAGGGGGGCGGGGGGGGGGGGAAGGGAGAAATGTCCGCACTCCTTGCGAACGCGTTGACCAACCAACTGCGGACGCAGCTGCGGTTGATTCCCGGCAACCGGTCACGTATCTGCCGCGTTCGTCGAAAACCGTATTCGATCGCAGTCGCACCGTTTGGAGCTACCCCGTTTCAAACACGTGCTATGCTGAATTGATAAAAAAAACACGCATATTTCAATCAGCCCTGTCGGGATGACACAAGACTCGACGCGAGAACGACAAACCATTAGCAACGCAGTATTGACACGTAATAAGCAGATAAAAGTTTCAACCTCGCACCTATCGTGGTCCACAGAATTGTTTCACATAATGGACGAAGTTATTTATTGGACAAACAATAAGTTTAGAGGGATTTTTAGCATCAAAGTCGGGACACACATCTCCTTTGTTTCCGGCTCTTTCAGCGACAATTCCATTGCTTCGAAACATGTTTTAGCACCCTAAAAACTTGAAATGAATAATCCAGAAAATGGATCCCACGAAAAAGGATGGAGATAGGTCAAGACATCTTTGTTACGGGGGTGCTTTATGGTTTCAGAGATTCCTCTTTTGGAATGCACGCGTGAAAAACCCTTGTCGATTATCCAATATCTTTTCGTACTTACGCAATTTGAAATCCTATATTTGAGTAAGACTTTCCAGAGGTGGTGCAAATCGGTTTGTAGTCATGAGAAACGAGTCCCTAAGAATACGACAAAATGCAAAAACTATTTCAACTATTTTCAAAAAATTCATTATAGTTCTATGTATTCACTTCCTAATTGTCATTCTTATTGCATTTTTAAACGGAGAAAAGCATGGGTGCCATATTGGGTGGAATCAAACATCGATTTGATATAAGATGCATTCAGAATTAGAGTCAACGTCGCATCTTCGCTTAATTTGCATACATAAATTGAATATATATCGAAATAGCAACTCGCATTTAAATTTTTATCACCCTGCAAACCACCGTTAGGGTGTGGGGCAGGGGGTGAATGTGCACCAGACTAATTTTAACTCGAACATGACCCTACCGCGGTCGGACAACGTTATCCTGACCTCTTATCGTTCGTGAAAAAAGTTACTTCTTAAATCTATCTGTTCTACACTTAATCTCTCTAATTTTATAGACATGATCTCACCTACCGTAGTAAGATGGGGGTAATAATACATTGTCAAGATCGGTGATAAGGAGTCATCCTTCCAATATCTGCAAGATCTTCAATCTGTAACTTAACTGTAACTCGTAACGTTTGTCAAAACCTCCTTATGATTAAAATACATATTATATCTAAAAAAACAAATCTGCATGTCTTAGAGAAACCGATAATTTTGTTGAAAATTCAGTTTTTCGCTGAAACTGCGGTTAAAAGATTAGCCATTAAAATTGAGCCATCGCCTAAGACCCACTACGACTCCCCGATGATGCTTTAAAACGGTCCACGTAATGTTTGAAAGTAGAACCAAACTATATCTCTGTGTTTGTCTACACCTTGAGACATCCCGTTTGTAAGTACCGAAGCTCGCCATGGCTTACGTCTTATTCATGTAGATTTTTGAGGAGTGCATTCTCTGACGTGTAACCGATATCACGGTAGGGGATTAATTGGAGAGATCTCTACTTTAAGATCTCTCCTTCTCCAACAACTTCCGCTTAGGTCTCGGGGACGTCTGGGTACCCTTGGAAGGAGTTTCCAGCCAATCAATCGAGAAGAGCCGGGACGTAGACCTCTTTCCCGGCAGGAGAGGCGCGATTTCGATCAAATCCAATCCGTCACACACAAAATTCGCCGATCAGGCGCGAGCAAGTGGGAGAGGATGCGAAGGAAGAAGGGCAAGCAATGCCACGCGCTCTCCGACGATCGAGGAGGAATGTTACTCAACGTTCGACGTCCCTCCCCCCCCCAACCAACCCACCCAACCCTCCCTCCTGAGCGTTACGCGTTATGCAATTGTTGCGCATGCAATCCATGACTGGCCGTTCTAGAAAAAAAATAAACTCTTCTACGTTGCAAAGGAGCCCGGCCCTCCGGGGGGGGGGGCGACACACGGTTTCGCTTCCATTTCTCAAGTTGTTTATTTCAATTCAGATGGACATTTTGCGCGGAATTAGAGGAACGCACCATTAGCCACTAAAGGAACTTTCTTAACCATCTCTGGACTTTAAGACGTAGCTTACTTCACTGTCTGAATCCAGAACGTTCAACATCGGATGGAAACACGACGCACGAGTCCTAGATTAACCCTTTTTACAAACACACACACAATCCAACTCTCATTTCGAATTTTAGATTTAGTGACCATGCGTACATGACTTGTTATTGCATCTAAAACATGTTTACGCTTGGATTCAAATAATTCTTTTGCCATCGTGTGAACATTCCTTTCTTAATTCTTACGAGGAAACGAACGGCTATTTTTAGGGACAAGATCATTCCAAATTGGCGTCGCCAGAGCATACATTTGAAGGCCCAATCCCTGATGGCAACAGCAGTTAACATACTGAAGTCAAGGCTAACAGTTTCAGGCTTAACTTTGTGGAATTCCTTCATGGTGAGGGTAAAAAAAGAAAAACTTTACACTTCCACACACTTTTAATACAACACGACCATGGTTTCGATGCTATAAATCATCATCATCAGGTACAATTCAACAAAAGTTTTCAACTTATATAGCCAGGCGCCAGGTAGGGGAAGTTAGGGAGAGGTCTTTGTACCGTCTGCATCCAATAGATCACCCGCACCTTCCCTTCACCCACCAATGATTGCTACAGTACCACCCCTCTCCCTAACTTCCCCTACCTGGCGCCTGGCTATATAAGTCGAAAAATTTCGTTGAATTGTACCTGATGATTATGTGCAGAATTGACACCATGGTCGTATTGCATTAAAAGTGTGTGGAAGTGTAAAGTTTTTCTTTTTTTACCCTCATAATGAAGTCAAGGGAAAAATCGATGATCTAACGAACCTGAGCACTTCAAAACTGGCTAATTTTTAAAATCCAATGAAAAAACGGCCACAGTGGAGAACAGAATGGAAACTGACTTACACCGCGGTTACTCGTTTTATCAAAAAAATTACGAGATTCTCCAAAATGGAATGGAGTTGGTGGTGCAAAATCGAAATTTGCTGGGAGAAATTCGAAAAAAAAGACAGTAAAACTGGATTCAAGACATAATGAGAGGGGCGACGGCTGAACGTTCTAGGCTGTGGTGGAGGATAGGACGTAAGACAAGGATGATGATGCTGGACAGAAGGAAGGAAGATTGAAGAAAGATTTTTCTTGTGTTGCAGGCTTCTGCAGTACTCCGTGTCGTGCAGTAATAAACTTAATCGCGCTCAAGTGTTACTTTTTCCCACCAAGATACTATCTTTAACCCCTAGAACAACCAACAGTAACGATCACCCCCACGCATCAATCAGGAGGGAGGGAGTCGTCGGATCCTCCCCCATCACCGGGCGAACGAAATCCTTCTCCCTTAACAAATGACACGAGCGAGGCGCAGAGGATAGAATAAGCAGAGTGGTGTGGAAAAAAATTGATGACAAGAGCATCCCTTCCGGTGAAGAGAGTGAAATTGACCAAGCGGTAAAGACGACGCCGGTTCAAAAGGGCACTTTGCGAAAAATAATCAAAGAGTTGAGTTTTATTTTTAATCAGTTATTTGCTAACTGATTTATTTTTTTTAAGTGCCCTGTCAAGCAGAATTAGTAGCTATGGAAGAAGTGAGAAGACAACGATCAGCGGAATAGCTCAGGCATGTAATGACATCTTGTCAGGAGAAAGGTCTACAAATTGACGGCGAGGTAATTCGGAAAGTTAAGAAGCTTTGTTAACTTTAAAAATATTAAGAGAGAAATGAAGAGGATATGACGTAAGGACGAAGTTTCCAGGAAGCCATGAAATATCATAAATGCCGTTTAAACGCAATGGAAAACGGGTATAATATTGTGTTCGTCTAATTAACATCGAAAATTTTGCGTATATGAGGCAGGTTACTTATATGAGGATATGGAATACAAATACTACAAGCCCCGACTTACTATGGTGGATCAGGTCACGCACATACAATCATGGAGATTGTACAACGGAGAGATTTAAAATGTCGTTTTTTTACTCGTACCAACAGAGATCAAAATAGATATAACAGTAATCACATAGGAGATGATTAGAATTAAAAGTGTATATATTTCGTCGATATCCTCCATATTATTTTTTTATTTAATATAGACACATTTTTATAACAGTTGTACAGCATGATTTGAATAGACGTATTCTGTTGTTGAATGTTGTTACATAAATATTATTTCGTGCGATGAACTGTTTCCGAGTGCACGGCCAAACTATTTTGCTAAGTTTTTTTTTATGTATGACTTTTTACATAGATTCAGCACATTTTTTTTTGCAAATATGTCTACAGGCCGAAAAATATTTTTGCATTTTGTGTGCGCTTTTTTTCCTTCGTTAAATATCCGAGGAGAACAATGACACATACCCTCATTCTAAAAACGAGAGCGAAATTCATCGCAAACAATGAGAACATCCCGGATTTACCTCGAAAATTCACATCGAACGAAGTCGAAACTTCTAAAAATATTGGATAAAATTGCATTAGGAATCGAGCACGATCGTACCAACAACATCCCTGTTTTGGAACAAATGGAATTTTTTTTTTTTTAAGTTTCCGCGATCTCCATTTATGCAACAGACATAGTTCACACTCCTCGCCTGGAGCACACGCGCTGAGGTTTGGAGGACCCGACCGCTAAGGCGAAATGAGGTCACGCCTCTCAATTACGAGCTTATTGTTACGTACACAGGTGTCCACGAGGTTTTTCACAAATGGACACCAATCCCTCCTCCCGTGGACGCCTATGTGTTTGCGTTACGCGGCATTCCACAACCGCTGTCGGTCGACACACAACCAACCACAGATTGGTCGTCAAGGTTAGCGTAATACCTGCACTCCAAATAGAACGACGGATGACATGTCGCATGCCAACCACGAGGTCAAATTCCCTGGCAGTAGATATAAAGGGGAGGGGAGCGCGACCCGAAAGCCGAGGTCACTCGCGATAATTTTGGAAAAAGAAGATGGATTTTCCGGGAACGGGGTGGAAAGGAGTGAGCGGAGGAGGGAAACCCGGTGTCAGCATCAGCCCACTCGAAATAACGAAAGACCCCCCCCCCCCAAGGGTTTATAGACAATATTAACGTCCCGTCCGACGGACGGTGTAATTCATCCGCGGAGTTCTCCAATTGACACTAAAGGCACGATTTGGAACACCACCGAATAACTCTATCCTAACCGGACGCGTAACTGGACCCATGGGGTAGGAGGCCAGAACACTAACCATGTAAATAAAACCGAATCACCTTCAATTGCAAAATTATGCATACGGTGTGGTCCATACATATTCTCACTCAAAGCTGCTGCATTTAGGAGCGGCGTAGAATCATCGCTTCACAAGTCCCCTGACCTAACACCCCCCCCCCCCGCCACACGCCATTTGCATCGGCTTGTGGGGTATTATGCACATGTAGATGTGCCCACCAGCAAGTGAAATGCCAAGCTAACGAAGATATCTCATCATTCCCAAATCCTCAGCACGCTTTCCTGCAGAATTTTGAAATTGAAAATACAGACGTCCGTCATCAGGACACGGACATCTTTAAATGTGCCCTAAAAAAATTTGGTCCGCGGGACGCTTCACACGTTGTTCATTCAAAGCACTGAAATCAGGGTACTTGCATTGTTTTAAAAAAAAGAGGGGAATCGGATGCGACAAATGGATTTTCTGTAATGCAAACAGAAAGAAGTAGGATACTTATTTTCTATCATATTCCTGCACCCAACTACCAATCACAGATGAGCAGGAGGGCCTTTCATGGAGATTACCCGATTGCTTCTTCAGAATCAAAATTGATATCGTAGGAATGCTTTTATTTCCTTCTATATCAACAGAATGAACAGTGAGGAATGATGAAGTATATAGAAGAGCAGAAGAGGATAGGACCATATGGAGAACTCTACAGCAAAGAAGAAATAGATGGATTAGACACACATTGAGGTGCAATGGATTGATTAGGAATATAATAGAAGGAAAGATCCCGCGAGGAAGGCCAAGAGACAAGTTTATTATTAGGTAATCTACCGGGTAAGGTAGGTTTTTGGATGGACACAACTATCAAATAAACATTTTGTAACTCCAAACAAAACCCAATCCAGCAACCTACTCTACATCAGGTCCCTCTTCATCTCTGTGTACTTCTTTCCTCCCTTAATCCCGTCCAACATCCCTATCCTGTTCCTGCCCTTTCCTCGTTTGCCTAACATTCTCCCCTCTATTACCTTCTTCACTGCCGCTCAATACGCCCTTCATCCATTTTTCCTGCCTCCTTAGGATTTCTCTCAACAAACCCCTCTCCTCACCCACCATCACCCTTACTTCCTCATTTGTTTTCCTTTCGGTCCATTTCACCTTCTCCATTCCTCTCCACACCCACATTTCAATATCCTCCAATCTATAGTATGTTCATCCTCCTGCTTCAGCGACCACGTTTCCGCGCCGTACATATAGCTACGCTCCACATCCGAGTTTTAACGAGTCTTTTCTTAACCTCCCTACTTAATGTCCCCGTCATCAACTACCTCCTCCTTGAGAAAGCCCAAGAGACATGTACATGGGACAAATTAAGAAGGACGTAATACAGGAAATCTATCAGAGGGTGAGGAAATTAACACTAAATAGAGAATAATGGAGGACTGTACTAATCCAATCTTAGGATTGTAATACTGATGATGACACAAATGTAAAATGAACGTAGCTACGGTCGTGAATCAATGTAAACGAAGTTTACGGTCTCGGCCTTTTTTTTTTGTTTACACTGATGATGATGATCCAATTCCAAAGTGCAAAATTTCCACTTTTTCTTCAGCGAGATTGCAATCGCTAGGCAAATAACATTAATAGGACAGATGTCTCCCCATTCTGAGCCAATTAATGAAATCTGACGACAACCAAATGCTTACATGAATCCAAGCGTAAACACACTTCCGAAATCAAGACAAAACGTTTGCGCGTGCGCAGAAATTTAAAAAAAAATCGAAAGGAAGAGTCGTTGAATAAAGGATTCAATCGAGACTTAAGAACCGAGTATCCAAAAATTTTTAACATTCCGAATTCAGGGTAAACCTGAAATCAATCATCAAACTCGGCCTCTTTAAGTAGATGACGCTTTTTGTTTCTACGGGAGGTCACCCGCCACCGTCAAAGAGAGACCTCGTGACCATTTTCCATACGCAGCCAATGTGAACGAGGGCGTGAGCCCAGCGAACCTATCAACGAAGGTGCGCGGGCACGCCAAGTACGCCCTGCATTGCTTGGGACTCATGCGGAGAGGACGAGCACACAAGCAGGCTCATGCGCCACTCGATATAAACCCGCTTCAGTCACTCGAACCACTTGACCCATATAGCAACGAGCTCGGGCATCCCCTCGTCGCCGGGGTGATCTTGAAGGGTGAAATTTGGCCCAGAACGATATCGACCTTGGCGGGAGAGATTGTGAAGAGGTGGGGACACTCCGGGGGGGAACCGACAAACAAACACGACAAAGAGAGAATGGAAGTTGCAAAGCACCCCTTTCTGAAATCAATATTTCCATTTTGTTTCCAGCGCCCCATTCCACGATGGAGAACATAAGGGGGAGAGTAGTGGTGGGGGGATGATTAAAGCCGACGACCTACATTCTCAAACTTAAAAATGAAATTCAACCCCATTATGGATCGTATTGGCGTGGGAATCTCATTAATATCTAAATTGGACCACTAAACAATCTCGAACACATTTATTTTCCAACCAAGGTAAGCCCTTGAGGCTAAATTTCAAGTAAATGTTGGCGAAGAGGTAAAAGATAAGGTGAGATACTCCTATTCAGCGAAACGTTAGAAAAAGGAGTTCGAAACGGTATTTCTTCGTCACTCCTTGGAAAGCAGTAAAAGAAGTATCAATGATTGATGAAGCAAGTAGAATTTGCACAGCTAGAATTATAGTACTATCAGAACTGTTGCCTCTCCCGACAAAGCACAATCTGACATCCTACAATAAAACAAAGCATTTTAGGAAAGAGGATTTTTCTTTAAACTGAGGGTATATAAAAAAATATAAACATACATACATATACACACACTTTATAAATATATATACATACATATACACACACTTTATATTTTTATTGTAAACCTAGACAGCGACAAACAACATAAGAACACTCGCACGTTATTTCTTAATAATTTTGACGGAATTTAGCTCCGTCTTCCTCAGAAGAAACAGTAGCACTCAGTACTACTATTTCTTCTGAGGAAGACGGAGCTAAATTCCGTCGAAATTATTAAGAAATAAGGTGCGAATGTTCTTTTTATGTGTTCTTATATTGTTTGTTGCTGTTCAAGTTTTTTTTTTTTTATTCAACACTTCCTATGTATATATATATATATATATGCGGGTCGCGGTGGTCTAGCGGGTAGAGCGTTGGACTGCTGACCGGAGGGTCCCGGGTTCGATTCCCGGGCAAGGCACTTTGGGCACCTGCAGCTCCACCCAAGCTAGTTGATTTTTCGGGTACCAGGTCTTCCTGGGAAACCATAACCGGCACAGGGAAAGGAACTGGCCCCCCTACCCTGATGTGTGAATATTCACACGCCGTATAGGGCTTGGTACATGGGTGAGCTCTACCATCACCTACTAAACCGACCTTCGGGTTGATTACTGTGTTTATATATATATATATATATATATACATGGGTGAGCTCTACCATCACCTACTAAACCGGGTTGATTACTGTGTTTATGGTTTATATATACAGGTATATACACGTATATATATATATATATATATATATATATATATATATATATATGTATATATATATATACACACACATTACATTTATATATATATATATATATATATATATATATATACACACAAGGGGATAGGATACCTATTTTACCTACCTTATACCTATTTCTATGTTTGAATGAATATTTGTGCGCCGTATGGCGGGACTTCGTATTTGAATGTGTATCTGGCCAATGTGGCTCATCTCTTCTTCTGGCTATGCGTGCCACGAAACGTACTGTTCCTATTCTATATGATACTATATGCTTTCTAACCAACTGTCCCCTCTTCTTGTGTGTATTGTCTATTTCTCCTTTGGTGGGTGGAACAGCTCCCTAAAGCCTTCCTTTGGCAAATGATTCGGAGCACTTGGGCGTCTTAAAAACATCGCAGATCTCAAGGTAAATTAAGTTTCCTCGGTGATGTAATGGTAGCACATCCGCCCGGCAAGTGGAAGATCCGGTGTTCAAATCCCGGTCAAGGAAACATTTTTACTTTCGTGATCTGCACAAAAACCGCTTTCCCCACATGTCCTGTGTTCGCCTTTTATGTGTTTTCCTATCCCCTTTCCTTATACCTATTTCTATGTTTGAATGAATATATATATATATTCATATATATATATATATATGTATATATATATAAATCATAAACACAGTATTCAACCCTAAGGTCGGTTTAGTAGATGATGGTAGAGTTCACCCAGTACTAATCCCGACGGCGTGTGAAATTCACAAATCAGGGTAGGGGGGCCAGTTCCTTACATAAATATATGAACACACACCACAGGGTGTCCCAAAAAGTAAGTAAAAACACTTTTTCCTGGCGAAACGGACGACTGAAGTGAGATGACTTGTGGCGGGAAAAAATGGTGAGAGATCTTGGAAAAGCAACGCGAACTACGTCCGTTGTCTGCGAGCCGTTACAGTCTGCGGATTGCTTCTAGACTGAAACCATGTCCGAAGGTCAGGTCAAAAATTCATCGGTGCGTTAATGAACAAAGGTGCTGATTCGAATAATTTTAGTAATGTGTACTTTCCATTTTACCTTGACCTACATTCAAGGTTTCTCCCAATTATTCTATTCATTTTTTGGGACAGATATATATTTTATGTGTACATTTACAAATTATATATATATATGTAATATAAAAAATAATTTATATATTATGTATATATTATACATATATTTTTATATTTACATAATTTTCATTTTTTATACACATTTTTTTATAAATATATTTTATGTATACAAGTTTGGCTTTTCTCCAGTGGTCAGCGGGTCACTGCCGAAACAATTCAATAAAAACAAAGAATGTGCCCAATGTTACTATTTCTGCGCGCGGGAATCATGTCGTTCCCCGAGTGTGTACAGACAGCTCTTCTGAGTGCTTCTACGCATTTATATGCGTGATAATTATGTGAGTATTCCCAACACACCCGCGCACAGGTGTCGCAAACGAGCGCGCCGCGTTTCCATAACGACGAAGACTCCCCTCCTTCCCCAACTGTCCTCGGAGAGCACTTGCCGCGAAGGGCGAAGAGGAGGAGTCTTTCTCTCCTCGCTGCATCCCACAGAGGGTGGGAGGGGGAGGAATGGGGTGCCAACGGGAGACATAACAAACTGAAACGCAAACACGTGTTAAAACATGCCTCACTTGACGATTGGCATGAAAAAACTCAACCCAGTCATCGCGGATAAATCATTCCTAATTGTCCGCCGAGTACTCTCCACTTGCCTCAACCGTGCTTGGCCCAGCCCTGCACTCCCTCCCTAGTATAGCATAGTAGGTACCAGTATAATGGGTTTGAATATATATATATATATAACAACCTCCACTGTGTTCGTCTTTTATATGTTTTCCTATCCCTTTTCCTTGTATATATTTCGATGTGAATGAATATTTGTTCGCCGTATGGCGGAATTTCCTGTTGGAATGTGTGCATAGGTATATATATATTCATTCACATGGAAATAGATATAATAAGGAAAAGGGATAGGAACATTTTCAAAGGACGACCACAGGAACCTTTCCTCTTGTGTGTCGTCTTTTTATCCTTTGGTGGGTGAAACCGCTCCTTAACGCCATCTCTTGACCAAAAAATCGGGGCAATTGGTTGCATAAAGAACCGCAGATCTCGATGTGTAAATTAGGTTTCCTCGATGACTCAAGTGGTTAGAGCATCGGCCTGGCAAGTCTTAAGATCCGGTGTTCTCAAGTCCCGGTCAAGAAAATATGTTTGCACTTGTGATCTGCTCGATTCCGCCTTCCCCACCTCTCCTGTGTTCGTCCTTTATTTTGGTCTACTGACCGGAAGACCCAACCTCTCTGGGCACCCTTAGCTCCACCCAAGTTGCGAGATTTTTCTGGTACCAGATCTTCCTGGGAAACCATAACCGACACAGGGAAAGGAATCTGGCCCCCTTACCCTGATGTGTGAAAAAATATGTATTTTTTTTATTAGGTAATCTACCGGTTAAGGTGGCTTTTTGAATGGACACAACTATCAAATAAACATTTTGTAATTCCAAACAAAACCCAATCCAGCAACCTAATCTACATCAGGTCCCTCTTCATCTCTGTGTACTTCTTTCCTCCCTTCATCCTATCCAACATCCCTATCCTGTTCCTGCCCTTTCCTCGCTTGCCCAACATTCTCCCCTCTATTACCTTCTTCAACATTCCACTACTGCTCAATACGCCTTTCATCCATTTTTCCTGCCTCCATAGGATTTCTCTATATGTAAACAATGCGTATGATATATATACATTGATATATGTATACAAAGCGTAATTAATTTGCAATTAATTGATCATTAATACGTTACTTGGTGGCACAGTAGATAAGAGCGCTGGGCTACTGAGCGGAGGACCCGGGGTTCGATTCCCGGAATATCCCTCTGGCCACACTTAGCATCACCTAAGCTATGCGCATTTTCGGGTACCAGATATTAACGGAAAACCGCAGGCGGCAAGGTAAAGGAACTGTTCCCCCTGTCAAACCTATGAATTTGAAGGGCTATCCTGGCATTATTTACTATGTAAACTCAATTTTCATCCATCAAAACAAACCTTCCAGTTGATAACTGTGGTTCGGCTAGCTATCCATCCTCCTACTGCAAATAACAATCGTAAATCGTGAGGCGTATTGGTACAAAATACTTCTTGAGGCTAACCTGGAACCTTAATGAGCAACAGAACGTGTTAAATCTCGCTGACTTGCATGTTTTGAAAATGAATGAAGACGCAACGGGGCAGTGTACACCCTGTAACCCTACGACGAGGACACTATTTCTAAGAAAGACGCCCTAACGGGTGTCGCTACCATGCACATTTAAATGACTTGCTTCAGAATGGAGGAACTTACGTGTGTTAAAGAGTAGACATAAAAGAACCACACAATCCATTACTGCCAGTACCGCAGTATTCTCGTACGGAGCCAACTGTAGGAACTGACGTGGAAATATTCCCGCACCTACGCTTTCGCCATTGCCCCCTCTTCCCCCTCCCCCAGTTAGTTCTAATTGCAGTTGCCCTGTAACGCGATCGGCGGAGCAAACGCTCGAAAGGGGACGACCATAGAAGGAGGAGAGAAGAACAACAGCATTTACTCTCTCGAAAAGCACGTAACGATTGAGAGATATGTTCTTTTTTTTCTGTCTATCTCTCCAGAAACTGAAATCGGAACCGACAAAGATCCTTATTATCGGCCAGTCGACCTCGGGAAGCAAATGCCCATCGATTTTGATCGAGTGTCCGAAAGCATTTAAAGGCGACTGAAACATTGCGAGACACATGGTTACACATAAACAGATGTAACGATACGCAACGCGCAACATAGGGGGAGTCCTTCGGTTAAGTAATCGAAAATTATTTAAGATTTCGACGTCTTGTCCTAAGCGACACAAGTATATACAAATATATGTACATACACAAACACACACACACACACACATATATATATATATATATATTACATATATAAAATATATAAATAATAGTGAAGTGGACTAAGAAGCACTAGTGGAGAAAGACAAAAACACAAAAAAAAGAAACTCACTAGGTTTCGAATTTTCGGTGGTCCACGCCACCTTTCTCAAGGAAGAGAAGGACAGAACTGTCCGTCACAGTCTGAGTTTTCAAAGTTTTATATTAATAATAAACCATAAACACAGTATTCAACCGGAAGTTCGGTTGGGTAGGTGATGGTAGAGTTCACCCAGTACTAAGCCCTAGATGGCGTGTGAAATTCACACATCAGGATAGGGGGGCCAGTTTCTTCCACTGTGGTTCCTTATGGTTTCCATTTCCAAGGAAGGCTTGGTACCCGCACGCATAGCTTGGGTGGAGCTGCAGGTGCCCAGAATGCCTTGCCCGGGAATCGAACCCGGGACCCTCCGGCCAGCAGTCCAACGCTCTACCCCCTGGCCTACCGCGACCCCCTATCTGTCTATACTTCGATGAAAAACTTATCTAAAAAAAGAAACAAAGAAAGGACAAACACGTATCCATTTGACGTTTCAATGGCAAGACCCCCCATCTTCCGCTGAATATATATGCATACATTTATGTAATACACATTCAAACACGAAAATCCGCAACATGGCGAACACAAATTCATCCGCATGGATAGAGATAAAAGGAAAGGGGATAGGAACACATAATGAAGAGAAACACAGGAGAGGTAGGGAAGATTCGAGTATTCGTGATCTGCTCGATTCCACCTACAATATTCTTGTGTTCGTCTTTTATGTGTGCCGATATATTAATGAGTTTGAATTTAAGTGCCATTTCAATGAATTGCACTGACCACAACGATATTGAAAAGCCGCCAAAATAAAGATTGCATTGTCAATAGCACACGATGCACTGCTTAATCTACTCATATACCCCGAGATCCACTAAAAATGTGTGTGGCAGCGGGTGCAAGAACCAGGAGGAAGGGGTAACAGAATAGGGGAGAGGATCCATTTTAAATCCCTCACTCAACATTCGTCACATAAATAGATCGAATCCCTGACGAAATTTATTTCACGAGGGACAACCGATACTATACCAACAAATGAATATAGCAGAGCCCTTCCCTTTAAACCGCAACTGCGATTGATGACAGGTTGTGTGAGGGCATTAAGAGATAAGATTAAGTTACTGCTGGGAGTAATTTCTCGAACAAGACTGCCATAAGGTCATTTCATAGATGTTTTTGGGGTGGTTAATTTACGTTTTTTTCCCGAAAGCGAATTTTGAGAATGAGAGAACCGACGATCAAACCCACAAGCAATGGTTTCGATTTCACCAATTTAATCCCGATTACCCTAATCTTTGATTGGGCTCTCAAGAATTCCTTCACTGAAAGTCAAGGGTGAGCAAAGGCAGGATGGAACTTGCTTCATATCCGGGTAAACCTAACTCAAGCTGTACCGTTTTCAAAGCACCAGATCCTCCTGGGAGGCACAGGAAAAAGAACTAGCCGACCCCACTTAAAATATCCTCAATGCGCGAATTTCACAAGAGGTGCTGGCCTCATTAGGACGTATGAAGCAACATCTGCCACACCCGTCGAACTAATCTCCGTGTTGATTACTCTGGTAAACGGATGTCAGGAGTGAATGAGAATGACTCCTGCGTCCGACTAAGTGTCTAGGGTCCTATCAACAGACTTGGGCCAGGTAGGAATTTCGAATTTTTGGTAAAAGTCATTCTCTAAACAAATAACAATGTTTTGCTTGAACAGGTTTGTGAAATACACAATGCCGAGTGGAAATGGATAAAAAAACCATAAACCTAAAAATAAATAAAACACAGTAATCAACCCGAAGGTCGGTTTGGTAGGTGATGGTAGAGTTCACCCAGTACTAAGCCCGACGGCGTGTGAATATTCACACATCAGGGAAGGGGGGCCAGTTCCTTTTCCTGAGCCGGTTATGGTTTCCCAGGAAGATCTGGTACCCGAAAAATCAACTAACTTGGGTGGAGCTGCAGGTGCCCAAAGTGTCTTGCCCGGGAATCGAACCCGGGACCCTCCGGTCAGTAGTCCAACACTCTAACCCCTGAACTACCACGACCCACTGTAAATGGATGAAGAGGTATATTTTGCTCAATATCGTCTTCTGTATGGGTTCATTATCCTTCGTTAAACGCGACATGTTGTTTACATCATAAATCAGACCCGCTCGTTTGCGAGTGAGAAAACCTTATACCCAGTATTTTAAAAATTCCAGTTAACTAATACTTTAAAGATTGGTTTGAATTGATTAATGGTCGGTTTGATTGATGAGCGCGGAGTTCAACCAGTACTAATCTCAAAGGGCAAGTGATCCTCGCACATTAATTGGGTAATAAGGGAAGTCAAGATCCTTATACCTATTACTGCCCGCCATTTCCCAAAAGAATTATTCGGTAGTCGAACACACATAAATCTTTAGTGAAGGTTCCCAGAGTTATCCCAGGGAATACAACCTGTATCTTTTTACCTACTCACTCCATCTTTACAATACATTTTTTTTTAAACCAGACCTTAAAATGAGTCCTTTCGGGTGAAATTCCTTTCTAAATTTCTCCTGGCAACCTCAACCTCTTCTCGTAACCATGCTTTTCAACATATCAAAGGACACTTGCCCGAACTTTGTTTAATTCCTCGGGTAACGCTTTATCCGACGCATTCAAAACGGCCAACCACGTGACACAACGTGACCACCCCCAGGAGGTTGTAACGATACGACGTGCGAATGTGATTTTGAGAAAATGTTCTGCTTCTGTGGTCATATGTGCTCTGTATCAAATGGTGGTGATTATAAAACGAAGTCTTCCCTCGTTATTTTTCATAAAAATTGAAATTTCAAATTCAATTTTTATAGACAGACATTTAGAAGGCAGTGAAGGACTATCACCAGAAGATTTATGGATTTATCCTTCATTGCTCATCCATGAGGAAGTTCAATTTTTTTTCATCATTTACGCCGTCTTTCGCGTTATAATTTTTTTAGTACAAACCTTTTCGAGAAATGTGTTCAAATTCAATTTTTTTAGGTCGCCGCGATCATCTACATCTACAAAATATACCGCAAGACGCCACAAGGATGTGTGGCATGGGGTGTTAGGACACGTTAAATTCTTTAGTCCTTTAAAGAGGTGGCAATCGAAATATCAAGTATATGTCGATATGGAATTCTCGGTAGATGTCGCCCAAAGCGCAATCAATCAATATGAAGAGTTTTTCCAGAAATCAGCATCGAAAATCTAAGAGTTGTCACAGACTTGTCATGATTTCTGGGCGAAGGAAGAATTACGGATTCACGGTGTGGATACGTGTATATCGTACATGTCTTTCTCACCAAACAACGACCTCATGGTCGTAATGATATTTAAGAGTTGTACTAGAATTTACAAACCAGAGCTTACCCTTCAAAGTTAAAATATTATAGAAACATAATTTGTGGGATAAAAAACAACGGAGATAATTTTGTTTAAAAAAACTACGACTCGGATATTGTCTAAAAATGAGTTTTTACGAAAACGTTTCCAAAATTAGCATGAAACCTCTCAAGAGGACATAAAAAAACTGTAATTTCACGTCATATCAACAAACGAAGTGCAGAAGAACGGGTGGTTATAATAGTTCTCATCACTCGGAATCAATGCATGAACTTATCGTGTGACACGTTGACTAGTTTATTAGCTATGAGATCCAACTTTCTTAGACAAAATTTTAAGAAAAACCTCGAGGTGTTTATACCGAAGGGGGGTCCTCTTTTTTTCAAGAGTTACCCAATTCGGAGGGAGTACCATTCCCATCCGATTCGGACGTTCACCATGGACAACGGTCATTCAAAATGAAAAAAAAACCCTTCAAAAATAAAAAAAGAGAGAGGGAGTAAAAAATAATTATCCGTCGACGCCTACATCCCCACCCCACGGCACCGTCCATTCCCCCCCCCACCCCACCACCACCACTCCATCAAACATGGCGTCGGCCGCACGGTTGCTCAACCCTACTGCTTTTTGAAGCCAAGGGCGCCGCGCTGCTGAATGTCACAATACCTTTCGGCCTCCACACTCCGCAGGAAGTTACTCCATCACTCGTACGGATTTCAAATATCTCCTCTCCTGGTGTGCGCCCGTGCGATAATTAAAGACACCCGAAATCTCTTCCTTGGGAGAGATTACTGCATCATCCTTGGCGATACGTATCGATGCTATTTCGAATCGATACTTTTTTCCTCTCTCGATTGTTGCGTGATTTCCATCGCGTCTCTCCGTGCAAAACGTGCGCACGATCACGAAGATTCCATGAAGCCTGCTTACGGACATATTCATGCGTGAATATTGAAATACGAGGAAAAAATCTAAATCAGCCAAGGTCAAAAGACCATTGACAGAAGAATAAAACAAGTGACTTGCGTTGCACGCACGAGTGGAAAACTTGGTAAAACCAAGTGGTCCACGGGGAAGGCTATGATGATCTAGTGATCGCCTTATGTGCCATGCAATATGGAATATTACTAGATAAACGAGAATATCGACACTCGAACTGATGACTTAAAAGTCCTTCAAATTAATTTCAGATTGATAAACGTAAGCTCGCACAGCGGATACCGCCATTAAGCTGAAAATGATTCGACCTTAATTAGCGGGTTATGAAAGACGAGCTGATGGAACGGTTTGGATGAAAATGATTTTTCGGCGGAATCCACGTCGGCATACACGATTCGATTTAATTACTGCATCGTTTGTGTCGAATCGATATATTAAATTGTCGTATCGATGCTATTGGAATTTATACGTATCGATATGACCGCATCGATATTTTCGATTCGTATCTCCATCCATATCCCTCCGTAAGGGAGTTATGATTATGAGATCCTTTCCTCCCTCCTGGCAGACGTGGCAGGGGCGTTTAGAAGACGAAGTGCTTAAAATCGACCCCAGTCGAGAGACGATAAGTGCCCACCCCCGCGACAAGACTGTTCCCCGCCCACACCCTGGCCGGACCCCGCGACTGTCCGTCAAAAGGCATATCAAACGGGACAAGGGGGCTATTTGTCATGCCAAGGAGGGGGGAGGGGGATAAACGTAATTTCCTCTTCCACCTATCTACGGGTTACGCCGAAGAATGTAACGGGAAGAAGTGTGGGTGCGAGTGAGACGGCGTCGCTGGGTAATGGACTTCACAACACACAACCTAAGAAGGCCGAAGTGGTGCATTCTTTCGCTGGAAGAGGAATACTTAGGGTCAACCAAGGTGACGAGATGAAGACGACTGCATGCATGCATTTCTTTCCGCAAAAAAAACACGAAAATAATACGCGCAAGAATCTGAAATATCTGACCATATTGCAAAAAATTGAGGTATTCCTTCCAAATTCAATAAATGTAATGTCATTTGAGACTAACTCCCTCACAATTGAAATATTATTGGCAATAGTTCCCAAGATTAAGTTCGGTATTTTGATGGTTTCTTGCATTGCACTCTGAAGCTCTTCTTAAAGTCCTAAAATGACGCAAAATATCCTTAAGTTCCCTTGCTACATATTAAAATAATCCATACTTACGACCTATGCCTAAAACGTCCCACCTTCCTTAATATTCTATCCAACATACTTATTATTTTCCTTCCTCTTACCTCGCTTTCCCAGCATCCTCCTCTCTTTTACCGTCCAATCATATCATGCTATAGAAAATACCCAAATATTTCGGTACGAGCTCATGTCCAAAAACTAATTTCTTGAGAACCAATTGATGACAAGTGAGCAGAGATGTTAAACGTATTTCAAAGCACAAGTAGGGTAGATGAGTTTCGGTAAAAGTAGAACTATTTAATTACTGGACGAACCATACGAGAACTACCATATGATCAATCGTTCTCTTCATTGAACGAATCCTTTCCTTCTATCCCTTGACATCCCTCCCGAATAACAACACCATGGTAGTCCCAGAAATCGCCTCCATTTGTTTATTTTTTGGCATAGCAACAAATATTCCGAGAGTTACATAAAAACGAGTAAACTCGCACATAAACTTTCGTGCACCAAAAATAAAACAAAAATTTTTCCCTATTTTTTTCCGATACAAAAATGACATCATGCACAACACGATTGGATTGTGAGAATAATTTGAATCATCTCATATGTGTTCTGAGCAAAATATACGAGAAGGGTTAAGTAGAACAAAAAACTCATATTTAGTCAAGGCGGCAGAGTCGGTGGTTAATCATGCACTTAATGTGACAAGGTCCTCTTCCCTCGGTCCTTGACCACTTCCAGACCGCTCTGATAAAACCGCACAGATCTTAGGATGCCCTGAGGTTCAATTCAAGTCGGCAGACAGGCACCTAGCAGGCGGTGCGAGTTTAGACCGATCTGACCACGTGCTCTGCCGATGCTAGGAGAAACCGCAAAACAGAACAGGCTTCGGGATCGCGCAATAAACGTCTCTTGGAACGGGAAACCTATTTCCTACAGTCGATCGACAATCCGCGGTCGTTCCTCCAGCGTTCAAAATACTTCCCCACAATGAAATGTAATCCCACCAACTGAGAAAATTAACTAATGAATCACACCGTACGTACAAATTATTTTTGTGTCCTGAATTGTCCTCGACAATGCCAGGCAGTCGTCTTCGCCGATTTGCACGCCTAATATTGTTGCGGCGATTCCCTGAACGAAACGAGGCTGATGGAGTATGGTAAATGGCGTAAGTGGGCCAAGCTATGTGTCATTAGTATTTTAATACCTTGCAAGCCACCAGCTAGGGTGGCTGGTAGGGGGTGAAAACATACCACGAGATGATTTCTCTCATTTCATCCGGATGGTTCCGACATTGATGCGAGTGATGATTGAAGCCGAGACTTCAACGAGGAATTTCCATCGTAAATGATTAATACTTGATAAAGATGTGTAAAAACTTTGTGATCTACATAATAAGGTATTCATTCCAACTACTTTTCCACCACTGTAGAACCTTCAGGCTTGAACTCTTATGACGCTACCGTATAGTTAGAATGGATTAAATAACGACATAATTTGTGGAACACGTTAAAATATGCTTTTTACGAAACACCTCCGACAAAAGTGTGATAGGGCCCTCTTTAAAAAAAAAAAATATCCCGAACCTTTCATTCGATTTGAAACGAAACTCGATCCAAACCCACAATAATCAACTAGGGATTGCACCAATCAGGGACACAAGAGCAAAATCCTCCTCGTCTTTCTCTCGATTCATTGCATCCTAGTGATCAACTCTTGACATTGCGAAAATTACAGCGACTGGGACAGGTTACTGCGAACTACCACACGCACAATATTAGAAGCCGAAGAAACCATGCTTAATTACTAGGCCGACGCATCAAATGTCAGGCGCGATGGATAGAAGTTGCCCAACGTAAGCATTTTAATAGCGCCGCCAGCGCAGTTACAAATTAATGACAGGTGCATGAAGAATAAGCACAAACCAGTTTGTTTTAACAAAATTTTGCAACCATAAGGGAGGCACTCGGACGTGTCGCAAGAACCATTTATGCAACGCGATTTCAAATTCGTTTGACCTTATAAGCGTGACCCGTTGCCCCGTGTAACACGTTACACCGTCGAAGGAAATGCTCGCCCCAACGTAACGCGAAGTTAAACCGAGGTGCGCGACTAAATTCATCCGTGAGCCCTAATGGCGAATATTATGCGATACGTTCGTCTCGAATTCGTCCACATCATTGATGTCGGGAAACAAGAGAGGCATACTTTCCACAAATGAAAGATAAGACGATGAACGAATGAGCAGGATCAGGTACCACGTCCCACCAGTCCCTAGCCATCCCTCTTCCCCGTTCATTCGCTGTTAACTCGTACATACAACCAGGACATCGGCATGTTGCGCAACACTGGACAATCGCCTCCTGAACTATGGTTCAATAGTTTGTCAACAATTGTCACGAAATGAACGAACGAACCAAGACCCGAACTGAACCAAGAATCAATCCAGTCAATCCGACGCAACGAAACAAAATGACCGGTCGTAGCCGACAATATCAATTTTTACGAAACACTCAACATTTCCAAAAGAATATTTCACTTTTACGCAACGAAATTTCGAATAAACCTTGGTTAAATAAAACAACGATAGGACACCATTTTGTTGTCACGTAACGTATATTCTACGATAGAATTCAAGCTGGTCCTATCACCACAAGTTTGACAGCAGACAAAAACAGCCAAACACGACTATCCTGACACTAAACTTGTGTTCGCTGAAGAGACTCTGATAGAGAAAATGTATATATCTAGCACGGATATTTGGGATAATACTAAGAAACAATAAAGATAAGAATTGATCGAAATTAACCACACCATGGCATTCTTAATATGATCACATGTAAGATTACAAAGGGAGAGCGTATTATAATTAAGTTAAATTTTCTCATGACTTTAATATGGATTAACATACTGAAAGTATTGTTTAATTGACAATTATATGATGGAGGAAGGGGGAAAATCATAAAATGGATATAGGGTATGTAAAGGCTGCTACGGAAGATTAGGAAGTGTTTCGAGACGGTTGGAGGATGATTTCGAAGGGAAATACCATTGAACGTCATCGTTTCCTGAGTTATTTTTAATGTATTTATAGTCCCACAATCCCAACGAAGCTGATTAACATCCTAAATAATAGCTAGTACTAGTGACATCAATGCCATCTATTATTCTGACTTTGTATTTTAATTACGCGGGAAGCCGGTTAAATTAATATCCGAACAAAAATTGAAATTTATTATTTCGAACGAGTCAGTAGATTCTATGGAATCAATGGAAACATTTCCTTTAAATATGTCAATTATTATGTTCACGTATGCCAGCATGAATGATTCACATAAACATCTCCAGTCGAAACGAATATCTCAGCTAATTTATACTTCGACGTTACTAAAAATGGCACAAGGCACGGTTTCATTACAAAAATCAATATTTACATTCCGACAGACGAAAAGAAAGAACAACATTGGGGTATTCCCGAGTAAACATTCATCAAATTGAGAATCAAAAACGAAAATTTTAAAATCCATAAAACTGATTACCACTTAAACTCAATTATTCATAAGGTATGACAGTTGATCAAGTGACTGCGGTAAAACGAAAGGGCGGTTTCCACGCCCAAGTTTCCAGGTATCTGAAGGTTGCATCTGGGCATAAAAAGGCAATATTTCAAACTGCAGACGTTGTTTTGGCAAATAGCCACTTCCCATTGTCCATGATATTCCGGTGATGTGCGGACGTACCTTGTTTTCTTGCTCAACATCTATGTTTACCAATGTGTTAAATGCACATGCAAGAGCGCCGAGCGCGGTAGTGAAGGGTTTTTTTTTAAATCTCACCTTCGCAACGTATTCCTCTCGCGTATGGATGTCGACGCATCGGTAGAGTGTGCTGCCCTCGACCTGGTCCAGGAGGAGATACTTGTCGCCAACGATAGCGGGGGTCGTGAGGTCGCCGGAGGCGGCTGGGCACACGGGGGTGGGAGTCACTGTGGGCGCGGGGGCAGGGGGAGAGGGGGTGGGCCGACGGTCCTCGTCCTCCTTACGGGCGTCCGAGGCCGTCGTCGCGCCGGCCGGCGAATTCTGGACCGCGACGCCGCCCGGCTGTGGGGAATCAACGTCCAGCCTCGCGGGGGCTCTCTGTGTGGTGCACACCAGGCGGTGGTGCTTGTAGGGGTGGTGCCGGGAGAGCGGGCTTCGACCCCGGCGCACCACGATTAGCTTGCGAGGCGGCATAGCTACCTATGCAAGGCGACCGATGCTACTACTCCGGCAATCGCGATTGCTACTTCACTTTGATACCACCAACAATGATGCACACGAGATTTGCCCTGTAGCGCGTGGTGGGAGGATAGATGTTGGGGGGACTCACAGCACTGGTAGATAAGATAAACACGGCAGCTGGTGGAATAAAATACGTAGTTGTAACGAATAAAGAACACAGAAGCACACTAAGATCTGCGATGGCACGAGAGAAACGTCCTTCGGGCAGGTAAATCCTCGGTCGAAGCTTCGCTATCCCTTCGCGCCAAAACAGTCGGTTGTCGGAGCACTTCACACGCCGGTCGGGACGAGATTTTTAAATCCAAAAGGGGGGAAAGGAGGGGTCCGCAGGGGGGTCGTGAGGGGGATTGTATCCAGTACGAGCAGTGCAATGAGTAGTGGTAATATCCAGTCACAATAGAGGCGACGGTTGGAGAGATTTTGAATCACCGGGCAAACAGGAAAGCTCTCTCCGTACTGGCTGGGCGGGAAAACCAACGGAATCCACGGTGAATCGATTGTTGTTGACCGACGCCGAACGTAATTATTACCTGGAAAAATCAAACAGAGAGAAACACGTTAGATGCGAAATTTTTAGATATTTTAAAAGGCTACGCTTGACACCCTATCAAGATCCACGGTCATGGACTAAGCTTAACAAAATCACAAAACACCGACAATAACCAAAACTTGGCAGCAACTTAAATAAAAGCATGGCAGGCAGAAAAGTGTAAGTCTACCCTCAATTCCCCGCGAACATATAACTACATAAGGAATCTATTGATTTAATTTACCATCAGACATCAGCTTTAGAAGAAAAGCAAGAAATAGGAGACAAAGGAAATGCTTCATGGAGGAAAAGCATCTTCACCTTCACATCGGCCGGCGCGACGGCTATGGCGGGATTAGCACAACCGTGACCTCGTGCTGAATGAAAAGGGTTAACGCACTGTACACTCTCATCGGCGGAACACTTCGGTTGTTGAATAATCGCCACTGCATTCCACAAGCAATTCACCAAAATACTAATATACATCATCATAACAGACACTATGTCATATTACACCGCCTAATATCCAGCAAGCGCTTCGACTGAGGCTGCCTTGTCTTGAATCACATTTTAAGTCCCACAGAACGTGTATTCGTTCGGGAAATAAAAATAATTGACCAATAATTATTCCGCCAATGGACTACGAATACGGGGGTTGCAATAAGAAAAGAGTCGAGAAAGAAGGAAGAAGAATAGTGAATCAACGGCTTATGTTTATAAGCACACTCACCTTAGTTAGTATTCCGCGTAGTTCGGGATGAGCAGATAAATATAGAAATTCTTATTCACTGCCATTCACTAGCCTTACGTGTTTCGATAGTGATCTGTCGTGGTTGTGAATAATCCAAATATTCGCAAGGTAGAGATGGATGTACGGGTGCAAAAAACGATTAAGAAACGTTCCTTCAGGAGAGTAGACCGTTTTCTTCAGCGGCGAACGTATAGGAATAGAAATAAGTGAAAAGCCGGCCTCCTCGTGTGAATTCCTCGAGTTCCCGGCTTCGCTTCAACAGACCGGTCTTCCCTGAGCGAGAGCCATTGTGAAACTGACAATGTATGTGAGGATAGAGAGAGAAGGCGCGCGCGGCGGACGAGCCGTTGGAAATGTCCCGCTATCTGGCGGGAAAGGGGCGGAAGCTCCGAGGGAATGGTGGGGATAGGAGGGGAGGGAAGAGACGGGACTAATGACCTAAGGAAGGGGGCTCCCTCTTGGAGGAGAGGGCGCCAGACGGCCGCAACGCGCATGCGCGACGGACAAAGAAGAAGAATGAATGCACATTTCAACAGGGAAAAAAAGAAATTTTCCTCAACATCTCTCGGTCTGCGGCTCTTGCCTTGCCTCCCCGCTCCAGATGTGCGCCTCGGATGCGCTTACGAAAGGCCGTAAAGGAGGTGTTGAAAAACCAAGGAACGTGCATATTTCATCACGGGAAACTGTGTACTTGTTGCAAGCGTAATAGAGAGGGAGGGAACAAACTAAGGACAACACTGTGTCCAAATCAGTTGGACTGCTAGAAATGTGATTTATGTATGTTTGTTCAAGTATATTATTATTAGGTAATCTACCGGTTAAGCTAGGTTTTTGGATGGACACAACTATCAAACAAATATATTGTAACTCCAAACAAAACTCAATCCAGCAAGCCTACTCTACATCAGGTCCCTCTTCATCTCTGTGTACTTCCTTCCTCCCTTCATCCAGTCCAACATCCCTATCCTGTTCCTGCCCTTTCCTCGCTTGCCCAACATTCTCCCCTCTATTACCCTCTTCAACATTCCACTGCCGCTCAATACGCCTTTCATCCATTTTTCCTGCCTCCATAGGATTTCTCTCAACAAACCCCTCTCCTCACCCACCAGTACTTCCTCATTTTTTTTCCTTTCGGTCCATTTCACCTTCTCCATTCTTTTCCACACCCACATTTCAAAAGCCTCCAATCTACGTCCATCCTCCTGCTTCAGTGACCACGTTTCCGTGCCGTACATAGATACGCTCCATATCAGAGTTTTTACCAGTCTTGTCTTAACATCCCTACTCAACGTCCCCGTCATCAACTCCCTCCTCCTTGAGAAAGCCTCCTTGCTTAGTGCAATTCTTCTCCTTACGTCCGTACTACTTTGACCGTGTTGGTCCAGAACACTTCCGAGATACGTAAACTGCTCTACCTGCTCAATTTTTTCCCCTCCTATTTTAATATTTAGGTTAACCTTTATCTTTCTGGAAAATCGCATAACCTTTGTTTTATTAATGCTGATTCTCATCTTATATCTATCGCACTGAACCCCCAATTCACTCGGCAATGCTTGCAACCCCTTGGCTGACTGAGCAACTAATGCTTGGTCATCAGCAAACCTAACCGATTTTACGAATTCCCCTCCGACTTTCATTCCCATCTCCAATTCTTCCCATGACTCTTTAATCATTTCCTCTACATATACATTGAACAGCACCAGTGACAATGGGCAACCCTGCCTTACACCTCTTCCTAACACTGCCCATTCGGACTCTCCGTTCCCCACTCGCACCTGAGCAGTCTGAGACATGTACAGGTTGCGGATCAGTCTCCTGTCCCTTCAATCCATTCCTATTTTCTGCAATACACGCATTAATTTTTCCCAATTCACTCTATCAAACGCTTTTTCGAAATCTACGAAACAGGCAAAAACGTCCTGATTGCATTCTATATTCCTCTCGACTAGTGATCTCATTACTGCAATGTCATCACGCGTACCTCTCCCCTTCCTAAACACAAACTGATCATCCCCTAAGTAATCATTTGCCTTTCTCCCTACACTTTTGTTGATGATCCTGAGAATAACTTTAGCTGCGTGGGATATCAAACTTATTGTTCTGTAATCCTAACATGAGGTAGCCTTTACCTTTTTCGGAATAGGAACTAAAACTGAGGAGGATTATTTGTGAACATCACTGGCATCAGCGGAGACGCGTAAGAGGGTAGGACAAGTGTACTGTATATCATGGAAGACAACGTTGAAATGGACCATCAACATTTGTAGAATTGCTATTGGTAGCGAAGGTACGTTAAGAAGAAGCACGTTCGTTCTCAATTGAACAGCGATCGTTCATGAAAGTTCTTCGGCATTTACGATGTACTATGCTATTTAACGTTCCGATTCCGCCGATACGCCATCTCTTGTCTGCCGCAGTCTCCGCTCCCATTCATCAGACCTCCTTCCCTCTGTCCCCACCCATTCTTCCCCCGCCCCTCTCGCACCCTCTCTTTCCTTCATTGTCACCCTGAGCGGGGGTGCGCGCCCACAGCTTTTGCGGACAAGAGAGTTTGGAATCAGTAACGGACGCATGAAGCGGACGGTTTTGTTACGCAGTTAATATGTATCTGTTTCACTTTTATTTTTACGCTGAAACGCAACTAAAGCATTCGTCAGCAATTTGGAATGAATGAATGCTTTTATGTATTCGCGAATGAATTTATATCGATGTATGAATACGAGAAGCGCAAAAAAAAAGCCAAGCGTTATAGCGGATGAATGAAATTACTAAGAGTCAGGGAGTTAATTTAGCATTTTCTAGTTCTTTCCAAGCCACCGATACGGCGTGTGGCAGGGGGTGAACACCCACCAGATTTATTTTCACCCGAATATATTTAATCCTACCGCGGTCGGACAATGTTATTCTGCTCCCCTATCGTTCGTGGAAAAAATGAAATATTAAACCTATCTGTTCTACATTTAATCTCTCTAATTTTATCGACATGATCTCTCCTACAGATGGGGGTAATAATGCATTTTCAACATCACTGCTAAAGAGACGTCCTTCTATTTTACGCAAGAGCCTCAAACTGTGACTTAATTGTAACACGTAACGTTTGCCAAAACCTCCTTATGATTTATTAAAAGACATAATGTTCTCCCAATTTCTCCATGAACGATTCCCAGGCTAGGTGGTCTAATATTTTGGTTACACTCCTAAGTTTATCATCACATAACATACCCAACTTCCCCCAACACGTCCACGCATCTACGAGGGTCATCCGGAAAGTAGTACCCGTTCGTGAAATAAAGACACAAAAGTAAATATTTACAAACATAAAAAATTTTATTTGAAAGATGATACTTTAAACTACTTCTCAACATAATCTCCAAGCAAATTAAGGCATTTGTCATAACGTGTGACAAGTTTCTGTATTCCTGCTGCATAGTCCTTCGCCGCCAGCTCATTGAGATACAGGGTCACTCCTTCTTTAAGTTCTTCATCGCTGTCAAATCTTTTTCCTGCCAAAAAGTCTTTAAGCTTTGTAAAGAGATGAAAATCTGAAGGGGCCAAGTCCGGGCTATACGGTGGATGGTCGAAAGTTTCCCATTTGAATTGCTGCAAAAGTTTTTGTGTTATCCCAGCTGCATGAGGCCTGGCATTGTCATGAACGAGAATGACACCAGTAGACAATAGACCTCGCCGCCGATTTTGTATTGCCCGCCGTAATTTCTTTAATGTTTCACAATACGCATTGGCATTAATAGTGTCTCCACGGGCCATAAAATCAATAAGCAATACACCTCGTCGATCTCAGAAAATGGTTGCCATGAGTTTCCTGGTGGACAGAACTGTCTTGAATTTTTTTGGTAACTTCCCGTTGTGGAAGGAGGGAAAAAAACGTCATATCTGCTTACTAGAAAATATAAATCTTAAAAAAGAAAATAAATCAAAATATAATTATTAAAAAAATATAAAAAATAAATAAGTATCAACAAAGATTATTTAAACAATTCACATAAAACGAAAACTCAATTTAAAAAAATGATTTACGAATAGAAATCAAATTTTTGGGCACATGAGACCCCTAGTATTTTTTTATTCTTAGATATTGCTTTTAGTAGATATTATTCAAATTAGTTAGTGTTTACTTCTTCCTAGGATTAGTGAAACATTCTGCATACTATAAGTCTGTATTTCGCTTTTCACTTCACTTAACACTGGAAAGGAACACTGGTCATTACACTTATTCGTCATTTTGTCCCCATGCTTAACGCGAAAAAAGCTGAAAAGGAGAGCCTCCATTGCACCGGAGCATCGCTATAGATTTGAGGACTTAAGAAATTAATATTATCTTTGCTTTCTGCAGAAATAAAACTTTGTTTGTCGACTAGTTTCGTTTACACTGTAACATCCAAAGGACTAGTGGTACAATGTACATTTTGTACATTGTATCACTAGTCCTGAGGATGTTACAGTGTAAACGAAACTAGTCGACAAATAAAGTTTTATTTCTGCAGAAAGCAAAGATAATATTAATTTCTTAAGTTAAACATGGATTTCTACAAAGTTAAGGCCTCAACCATTCAGTGCATAGATTTGAGGGTTGAAAAATCAAGTCATTTGAAGGATGACTGGCTGGAACAAGTAAACTAAATTTTCGCACCCTGTTTACACTTCCATTAGAACCCTAGCAACGGAGTTTTTCGAGTTTTCCATGGCCCTCTTCATCATCTCTGACCTAAACAGAAATAAAACGAGAAGGATCCTTCGAAGGATCAAAAAAACGTTTAAAAAATATTGAATAGAGATGATACCTAATCGCCCATTTTTAATGCAAATTGGAAAAATATCTTAATGAAAATTTTCGGTGGGAGAAATACGACGACCTGTTTTAAACACTTCTTGTGCTTAAAAAAAGATGCCAAAATGAAAAATCCAAAAACTAGGTTAATAGATTGAAATTAGTATGTCGTACATCATGGTCCTTCCAGGAAATTGGTCTGTTGGCAAATTTCCGTACGTGTTTTTCACTTCCAAATATTTTAATACGAGTACTCTTGGTACAATTATTTTTTTGTAATTCAGTGCGTGACATTCATTTGATAACACCGACAAGGCAGGAGTAAATTTTTTCCTAATTTTATCCTATGTCCTGCGTCAATCAACACGAAATTTGGACAGAGTATCAAACAATAATACATACAATTCCTGAAATGTCTACGAACCCTCTTGGTATGTCTATTTCAGTGACTAGGCCGATCTATTCTCACAGATTTAGGCGAATGACTAATTGGTTTTGTCCCTGTCCGGGACTGATCCGGCGGGCCTAACATTTCGGCATGGCTGGTTGATGAAACATCTCAGCTAAACATCTCATAATCTCTATCTAATTGGTGGATATGTGGGCGTGGGCTGATGAGATCGGCCTGTCATTTAAATCTGGCGAGAAATCCGATTTCGCCTGGCAATCTTTAACATTCCATCGCTGATCAACATCAACTGATTGGGAATCACTCTATGGGACGAAGGTAAAGTAAAATATTCAATCTCCTGCATACATTGAGAGGATGTCTCTTTAGCGATGACTTTGAAAATCTATTATTAGCCACATCGTAATTAGTAATAAGATCGTTTAAATAAAATTAGAGGGTGGGGTAGGTTGATAAAAGATGTCATTTTCCTCACGAACGATAAGGTAACAGAATTACTGTTATCCGACTGCGGTTGTGGGGAACATTATTTTAGGTCAAAAGTTTTCTGATGCGTATTTACCCCCTGCCACATGCCCATGTGATAGCTTTCAGGGTACTATGTAATTACAATAATAATCTTTCCTGCCTCCTTTGATTTTCTCCTCCCTCCTCTTCCACCATACCTCTTACACCTCGTTTTTTTCAATGTATCATCCTTAAAAAAATCATTCTTGAAATGTTAATGCACCTGTTAATAACAGGGTTTATTCATGCTAATTAATTCGTTTAAAAATGCATGCGCATAGACATAGATTATTCTTGGGAGAATAAGAGTTATGCTTTAAATTCTCAATTTCTTTCTAATAGATCGCATCATTTGGAGGCAAATGGTGGCTGGATTGAGATACGTTCACCAGTTGTTGATGCATATCTCATTTTAAGTTGAAGAGATTGGTTTATTTTCAATTAGATATCGAAGACCCATTTTGTGTTATTATAATTAAATCGTAAAATATTTTATATGGAGCACAGCTATGTACGGCGCGGAAACGTGGTCACTGAAGCAGAAGGATAGACGTAGATTGGAGGCTTTTGAAATGTGGGTGTGAAGAAGAATGGAGAAGGTGAAATGGACCGAAAGAAAAACAAATGAGGAAGTACTGGAGATGGTGGGTGAGGAGAGGGGTTTGTTGAGAGAAATCCTATGGAGGCAGGAAAAATGGATGAAAGGCGTATTGAGCGGCAGTGAAGAAGGTAATAGAGGGGAGAATATTAGGCAAACGAGGAAAGGGCAGGAACAGGAGTGGGATGTTGGACGGGATGAAGGGAGGAAGGAAGTACACAGAGATGAAGAGGGACCTGATATAGATTAGGTTGCTGGATTGGGTTTTGTTTGGAGTTACAAAGTGTTTATTTGATACTTGTGTCCATCCAAAAAACCTACCTTAACCGGTATATTACCTAAGAATACCTAATAAGAATAATTAAATCAGACGAAAGGCAAACATACTTTACGACTAACCATTGCCGCATTAGAAGAAAATTGGTTTAGTGATTTTCTCGAGAAATATTTTCGTCCCATTGGAAGTTACAATGGAAACCGTTGTACAACATTCACAATTTGCAATGCGCTCGAATTTAATGAATTAAGTAATTTTTCAATTACACAATTATAGGCAGTTATACCGTTAACTTGTAGCAGAATGAATGTCCTGCTCTAAAAGCGTCATTAATACAATAACTTTGATTTGATAGAGGCATTTCAAGAAACTGCGGGAGATGCCGCAACAGTAACTTTTAACGGAGCCATCCGCTATATGAGCATTACATTGCAACGATTTCAGAGCGTGAAAATCATTCGCCCTGACTGGGATTCGAACCCGGATCCCTCGATATCCGGACGAGTGCTTTAGCCTATCTGCCAAGTCTACTTTAGCCTACCTAGCGGCTATCTCTCTATCTATCGCGGCCGCGATCGTATATGCAGATATGTGAATGTGTGTCAAAAAAATGTATGTGTGTGTATGCTTTTTTTATGTTTATGTGAAAATTTGAGTATGAATATGTTTGTCCATATATTTATATGGGAAAAATATTCTGTAACCAAAATCTATAAGCTGATATTATGTACAATGTAAACACCTGCTGTGTAACGTATGAACTGGACCGAATAGAAATCAATTGAATCATAGCTTAATTGGCTAAGGCATTCGGCCGGATATCGAGGGATCTGGGTTCGAATCCCGGTCAAGGTGAATGATTTTTACTCTCTAAAGTTATTGCAATTTGATGGAGAAAAAAAATGAAAAACGGCCCTCCATATTGTCTCACACGTTCAACCATCTTGAGATATCATCCTATCATTTTATACCAACGCAAAAACGAGCTTCGTCTGTTCTTAACCTTTTTTTAACAGTCCTTCACTAGTTCTGGTGCGTAACACACTTCATTAATCCCCATGAAATTGCTATTAAACGTTAAACTATCGAGATGAAGTATGCCTAACTACGCATCTACGCTAACTAAACTGAAGTGGTTAATTAATTTCAGATGCGAAAATGATTGCATGGCTATCCTTTTTAATAGATTATTTCATAGCGAAATCCCCGTCCTAAGTGGACGTCTTAATGGTTTATGCATGTTTGAAGTTTAAGTAAAAGAAAATAAATAAAAGAATAAGTAAAAGATAAGAAGGAAAAGGATAGGGGAAGACAGAAAAATGAAATTTTCAAATACCTATGAGAGCCTTCAATTTTATTTTCGGATAAATTCGAGTCAAGTTTTTCGTCGCACCTCTTTTTAAAAATAAAATGAAGACCAATGAGCGTGAAATTTCACTCGCAAACGCCAACTTCGATAGTGAACACTTTTGCCAGATATATTTAGTTTATTCATTTATTATAATATAAAATAGCAAGTAAAAACCGTTTTAATAAACACACACACATATATCATAAGGCAATAATTTCTGTATTGCATTGAATTATTAAATTATAGTCGTTAACTTAATGTTTTATTGTGTTTAGGCTTAGGTGGTCGAATTTACCAATGAGTTTAATTTGTGGCTACGTAATAATTGCCTCTGTGTCTTAAGAAAATTCAGGTGTTCCTGGTGCTTTCTAAGGGTTTGAAGTCTAGCTCTCTTCGTGGATGAAGTGTCCCCCATCTTGATTGCTTCGACATCCCCTTAATGATTACTCGCTCCTTATGACTCCTTCAATGTTAGCGCGCGGACTGGAAGAAGAATTTCTGACGAAATGTAACTTCTGGCGCATCAAATTATCCAAATGACTCAGTATCAAATAATGCTTACCATCAGGGCATTGTTATCTTTTATTTGTAATATCATAAGGCCATGTTATCTCCTCCACGAGAACAGCTGACACACGAACACACACCCTGGGAGCTTACTCCGCAAGTGGTAGCACGTGATTTTCTCCCGAGTGCATATTTATTAAGCTTTCGACATTTTTACTCACGTGAAAGATGGCCAATATAGATCGGTAACAATGCTCGCGCGATTGACGTCATTCTTCTCCAACCATTCCCCCCCCCCACCTCTGAGCAAGTAAAGTCCACGCGACGCGTTGGCATGGAGACGAGACGCGACAGGGAAAGGTTGGCACCTGACGTCACAAGGCGCGTATGAGTGAGATAGCGACTGTGTCACAGGCTTGCTTGGCATGCGAGCGTCCCCCTCAACCGTTGCGATTTAAAATTAGTTCACGTGGGCAACACGATTTTGATGGAGGAGGCGGGACATGAGTGATGCCGACGTCATCTCTTCATGTCTCCGGAAAACGTTTTGGAAAAAAAAAAGAAAGGCGAAATGCGAATGGGGAAACGAGAGTATTACACAGAATGTGACGTACCCGACCGGCGATGCATTATGACCCAGCCCGTCTCAAACGGGAGTCCGCGAACACATAAGGGTGTCCGCAAATCTTTCAAGGGATCCCCGAATATTTGTTGGATGAAATTTTTTAAGATGAAGTGTTCTTCATCAAAATATTTTTTATTTGAAGTTAAAAAAAATGAATGGACTTAGATCTAAATGAATGGAGGTAACACGTTGGCCATTCGTAAAAAAATTAATCCTTTCTTTGAGTTCTTCCAGCAATCGTTACCTTCATTCCCAGAGAGTTTCTTTTTATATATATATATATATATATATATATATATATATATATATATATATATATATATATATATATATATATATTTCGAAATTCGAATAATTCGAAATAATTCTCAAATCTTCAGAAAATTATACATATCCAAGTTGGTTCCCTTGAAATTAATCCAGAAAAAGAAAATATGCCTAACATGCATCCTTATGGAAGATACTGACGTCATCGGTGTAATAATACGTCATGTAATAAATATGGCGTAATATCCCATTTAAAATGTAATGCGTGTTTAACAGAAAAATATAACAATTTCGTTTTAAAAACATTCCAATTTAATACAAAATCTTGGGAGATATGTATTACTAATAAAAATATCCCAATATTTTCTACGTTTACGCCACAAAGTTTATAATGGAGTCTTTATTAAATATGTTGGGAAGAAGATTTATTCTGTCTATATTTTAATATATTTTTAATTAATAGCTTCTAAAGAACCATTGTTCATTTATTTACAATTGAAGTAAGAAAGAGTAATGTTTCAGTGTTAACTTTGGCGTAATATATTCATCATAGTGAGTAATTCAATCCAAAGAGCGGTTTACTGCAACCCTTCATTCTTCTTCATTCAGGTTTAATTCCCTCACACCCCCCTTGTAGCTATTCTCTATTTTACGTCCTTAATTTGTCACATGCGCTTGTCTTCTGGTATTCCTTTAAGGAAATCTTACCTACGATTTTTCCTTCTATTTATCTACTAGTAGTAGGTTTAAGGGGAGGCGACCCCTTGTAAGCCTCCCCATGGCGAGGGATGGATGGGAAAGGAGGAAGGGTGGAGAGAAATCCGGAGTCGGCATTAGCCTACTCTAAAAGAATGGCGCCAAGGGGTCCGCAGTATAACGTCCCGGATTCGAACCCGGACCCTCTAAATGGGAAGCCATTACCTTAACCACCGCATCACTCCGACCCCTTATGTTTCTATGAAATCCCTTTCGCCTCAAGGTATGTCACATCCATTTCTAGTTTTTCTTCATCGTAGAATTCTCCTTATAAGGCCATTTCCTCCTTTACACTTCCTAATTCCTTACATAGTCTGTCCAATTAGTCTTCATCATTCTCTTATTATCTAGCTATCGCTAGCTATCGAGGAAACTTGCTTTACACTGAGATATATTTACACATGTAATATTAAATTAGGTGGATGCAAATGAATTTTGATTGCCAATGGGATGTTGGAGACTGTGATATAGAGGGGAGAACGCTGAGCAAACGATGAAGATCCAGGAAAAGGAAAGAAATATGTTGGATTTAGTCGAGGCACGTAGAAAGTATTAGCGGCAATAAGTTACAACAATGATAAAATTGATAATACTCACAGTGTTGAGTATTATTTTATTCCCATGTTTCCTTCGGCGAGACGATCTAAAAAATCACACCGTGCCTTGGGTCCCAGCCGGGGATGGAAAGGAATCGGATTATATTTCGTCCAGGCGCTCGAAATGGACATATTCCGTGAACATAAAATCATCTACGGGTGTTGATGTCATTGGCTTGAAGGGTATATGTCGGAAAGATTTGAAAAACAGATGAACAGAGGAGTGCGCATTGACTTCCTAGTTTATTTCGAGATGGCGCTCTCACTGGAATAGACGCACGTTTGAAAGGACTGTTGACGGTTCTCTTTTGTTTGATGGCGTCGCGAGGGAAGTTCCTTGAAGATATTCCGCTGTAGAAGAAGCGATCGTTCTATTTGTTTCAAGGTGATATATGTGCGGTTTGAGTTCCAAACGCGAAGTGCGTGCCTGTGTGATAATGAAATGTGCCTGGAAGTTGGATGGTGGTCATACTCCCATTGTCTCCATTTGAAAATTGAATCTTCTCATCCGGAAGCCTCGGCGGTCTCCACTTAGAACACGACGAACGGAACGATAAGGTATGTAATGCACAATCCTACGCTAATTTTGTGAAACATTAAGCGGTACAAATAGGTAGCCAAGCAACTGAATCAACATTTGAAGACAATTATGATCGGGTGGTTGAAATTCGAAATTTACAATACGCCGTTATTCAGAATCATTATTGCGATTAAAATATATTTGAAAAGTCTACAGTTATGTTCAGTGTTTTGTTAATAGCTTAATGTGTCCGCGAGAACGATTGTAAAATTCTTTATTAATTACATCCATGTAACAAGTTGCTTAGCTAATGTGATATAGTCGGGGGAAATTAAGGTTATCCTGACTTGCATTCCTCATGTTTGTGCCGGAGCAATCTGCGTGATGCGTGAAACATGATTTATGAGCTGACATTAGAAACGCGAGTGAACAGTTCGCGTTGGAACATGAGTTATGCAAGTCACGAAACACGCAAATACTGAAAAACATTTTGATGCTTTGATCTGAACGGAATGTTGACATAATAATCATTGTTTCATATTTCTTGATTGAACATTTGTTCCTCTACATATTACAGGATAAAGTGAAACAAAAATCATGAATCTTAGAAGTTATTAAATTTCTTATTGCATTTTATAAAATTCCAAATGTATACATTTATATTAATAGTATTTTTATTTCATTTAATTTTTATAATATTTATATATATTATTATTTATTGTAATTATTATAATGTATGATATATTATTTTTAACGGTGATTTATGGATCGCATGGCAAATAACATTGCGGAGGAAATAGTTAGGCATGAAATTCAATTTGGGTTAAAAAAAAGTCGTCATTTGCGTGTCATGTCATGGAGAATGTGAGAAGGAATATGGTAGATGTTGGGGGAGTGTAAAACTGAAGGTTAAGACAATGTAACTTTCGAGTTGAAAAGAATATTTCGGTTTGAACGAGAAGAATATCAACGGCTTGAATTTTTTGAATTTAGTGTCATGTAACCGTCGTGCTCAGCCCAAAACATCGAAGTTGTTGAGAAAAATGCATTAATCCTCTACATTCTCAACTGATCTGAGGTTTTTTACCTCTTTTTTCGGAATTAATGTCAGTGATTCTTGGGATGAACTTAGGTCCGAATTTTGAAGTTCTCCCGGCGGAGGAGGAGTTGGCTCCTGGGGGAGGACATGGTGGGCCAACTTCCCCGCTCTCTTCCCTACACCGAGTTCTGATAACATCGTTGAGTTATTCTCAGCAAGTTGAGCGTTGAATTTTATGATCACTTTCAATATCATCGCCCGACTTTGGCGTGCAAATGTTTTATTGTATCAGAAGGACGTTCATAATGCCACATCGATTTCTTAACATAGCTATTATGAGCGGTGCGAGAAGTGGGAAACCGTCGAAGTAATGAATTAATAAAATGGCGTCGTGCGTTGTACGAATAATTGCTAATAAACAATTAAAATTTTGTGCGCCACTGAAAACTGTTCACATGCAAATGGCGTGCAATTGTTGTGGGTATTTGGTGTAACATTTTGGAAATGGAATAATTGGATTATCTGGATTCCTCTACTTGTGAGATTAACTGTTGAATTTATTAACGATTAATCTGTTCATTTTCACTTAAAACGTGAATCCAAACAAAATGGCTACAGCAATGCAGATCAGTATTTGTTAATCTAATAACTATTTCGGCGTGGAGGTGGCGGCACCAATATCTCCTTCCGCGTAGATATATTGTTGCATTTAGTCAATGCGAATCTGATATTGCGTCTGCTATTGTCACAACACAGGTAAATTATTCAGGGAGGCCTACTCGAAGGTAAAAAAGTATATATATATATATATATATATATATATATATATATATATATATATATATATATATATATATATATAATGTACCATTTATATACACATAAAAATATACTGTATATATATTTATAAAAATATACTATAGATTTATATACTTTACATATTTACCATAAACAGAGTATTCAACCCGAAGGTCGGTTGGGTAGGTGATGGCAGAGTTCACCAAGTACCCTATACGGGGTGTCACACATCAGGGTAGGGGGCCAGTTCCTTTCCCTGTGCCGGTTATGGCTTCCCAGGTAGATCTCGTACCCGAAAATTCACAAAACTTAGGTGGAGCTGTAGGTGCCAAGAGAGTCTTATCCGGGAATTACACCCGGACCCTCCAGTCAGTAGTCCAATACTCTACCCCCTGGACTACCGTGACCCACATGTTTATCTAAAATACTTTCTACTGAAAATTAAATAAAAAATCATTCTTTCTTTTTTCTTATGTCTTTCGATTCGTTGCTTGATCAGTTGAAGTGTTGACAGTTGAAATTTATTTTCAGTAACGGATCTCGTTTGCTTTTCTTCACGTTTCACGTTTCTTCATTACACGGTATTCCATGTTTTAGGTCCATCATTTATTTTTTACCCTTCTAAATATCCACCGAGAATTTCCGATGAAGACCTAGATCCTTCTTTAGTTTCAACCCCTTTTTTATCCTTCTGTAATTCATCCGCAAACTGACGGCTTAGTTCTGATGACAGATGAAAGATGGCATCTCCATCTTTATAATATAATATAATCGAAAATCTTACCAGACATGTGAGCATATTTCGTTTGTTTGACAGTAATACTCGACTACTCATCACGTGTACCTCCACTCATTCAGTCGAACATGCCCTATACTTCCCTACAATTAATCTACTAACCCTACTCTACCAACTAACTCCACCAACTACGCAACTAATTCTACCAACATTTTCCCTTATATTTATGTATTTATAATAATTCCTATCATCATAGCAACATAGGAAAAGTGAATTAGCCAAACTAGCGATGAAGTATTTTTCGAGTAATTTAAGGCATTCCAGAAGGAAATGCTGTATTAAGGCCACCATCTAAAATATATGGGTGATCTGAAAAATTTACTACCAAAAAATTTCATAAAAATTCAGAAAATTTCAGAAAAAATGTCTTGTTTCTGTTAGGTCGGAAACTTTTCAAACCACCCACGTATATCGCTTATGAGGTACATGCTAAAGGAAATTATGCACACGAATTTAATTACTTAATATAATTTTAATTTGCAAAAAAATAATGATTTTTACGTAGTAAAAAGTTTTACCTTCCAAACTCTCCTAGTAAAAAAGCCAATTTTTAAAATACATTAAAATATTATTTTCGTGATTTCTGTATTGACGCATAAATATGGAAATAAATTGCATACCACAGGTCTTATATACTAGAAACATTTCTTTTTTAATAATATCAGGTCGGCCTGGTGCCTATCTACACTGGGAAATAATTAGGTGACCTCTTCAGCAAAAACCCTACATCATTCCTAGGGTTATCATCTATTGAACAACCAATTCAGCGCAGAATTGATAAACTTCAGGTGAATAATTTGATAAGGACTCTTTTCGCGCCTTGTATACTGAAGAAAAACATTGGTGAATGTTGAATATTTTTGTAGGTTGATAATAATAGTATACGAAACAAATACCGGTACTCTTCTACTATGTGATCTCAAGCGCCATTTGCATTCCCTTATAATGTGGGTGTGGAGAAGAATGGAGAAGGTGAAATGGACCGAAAGGGAAACAAATGAGGAAGTACTGGAAATGGTGGGTGAGGAGAGGGGTCTGTTGAGAGAAATCCTATGGAGGCAGGAAAAATGGATGAAGGGCGTATTGAGCGGTAGTGGAATGTTGAAGAAGGTAATAGAGGGGAGAATGTTGGCCAAGCGAGGAAAGGATAGGAATGGCATAGGGATGTTGGACGGGATGAAGGGAGGAAAGAAGTACGCAGAGATGAGAGGGACCTGATGTAGAGTAGGTTGCTGGGTTGGGTTTTGTTTGGAGTTACAAAATATTTATTCGATAGTTGTGTCCATCCAAGAACCGACCTTAACCGGCGGATTACCTAATAATAATGCTTATGGGTTTCGTAAATATTGCCGGCGGCCGTAGCTTCGGGAGCATTAATAGACAAGAGACAGAAGGAATCGCCCCCACGGGGTGCGAATGAAAATTTTCACATGAGTTAACCGCGTGGGTGGGTAAACCGCGGGGAAAGCTAGGGAGGAAACAAGCGCTTATTTCACTCGACCGTTCCTCACTCGATCACTTGATATTTCTACGAAGAAACCCGACGAAACTTTTGGAAAGGAAAACGGTCACTCTTGGACACGAATTCTTCATACGGTTGGTGTATAAAAATCGATTCACACTGACTTTGACGTTTTAGAGTCGATAGGGTTAAGATCGATTGTTAAATTCGATTAAATAAACTCTTCAAGTTAGTCTCAGCTCGCTAGTTCATTCTCGAATCGGATCGGCTTCAGACCGATACGAATTCGCTCGGTTAATGTAGAGAATGAAGATTATTGCTCACGAACCCCGAATAATGGTCACAATTACTTTCCCAAATAAATAAACGGTGTTCAACTTCTTTGGAACAGGTTCCCCGGTGACAGCTTAGGGCTTGGGTGGTCACTTGGTGTCTGGCGTGTGGCATTGTTTAGTCCAAAGTAAAGTCGTTTTCACCGAATGATGTTCGTATGTGCCAATTCTAAAGGTAGCAGTATTTTCGGCGTGACAAGAGTTTGCCGAGGACATGCAATATTGACATGTAGTATACTTCTGCATATACATGGTACGCTTTAAGACACCGTTAGGGTGTGTGGTAGGGGATGATTCCATGCATGGCGTGCAAGGCATGCAAAATCGAAAAATAAAGTTTTGTTGCAATATTAGTGCTGGAGATGATGAGTGAGGAGAGGGGTTTGTTGAGAGAAATCCTATGGAGGCAGGAAAAATGGATGAAAGGCGTATTGAGCGGTAGTGGAATGCTAAAGAAGGTATTAGAGGGGAGAATATTAGGGAAACGAGGAAAGGGCATGAACAGGATAGGGATGTTGGACGGAATGAAGGGAGGAAAGAAGGAAGTACGCAGAGATGAAGAGACCTGATGTAGAGTAGATTGCTGAATTGGGTTTTGTTTGAAGTCACAAAATGTTTATTTGATAGTTGTGTCCATCCAAAAAGCTACCTTAACCGGTAGATTACCTTATAATTTAATTGAGTGATGGAAATAATATGACTTCATTCCTCACGATGCGCTTATACTCTTAAATAATTCGTTTTAAAAATATACCTTAGAGTTATTTTTTAAGAAGAGGGTCAATTCATGACGTATGACAATACGTATTAGATTAGAAGTAGAGTTTTCTATTTAAATCTAACTATAGTTATACGTATCATCACATATTAATTTGATTTACGATAGAACGTTGGAGATTTTGATGAGAGGGGAGAATGTTGGGCAGACGAGGAAGTGGAATAGGATACGTAAAGGAGAAATTGGACAGAATGAAGGGAGTTGGAGGTATGCGGAATTGGAGAGGGGCTTGATGTATCGTTGGATGTCAGGTTGTGTTTTGTAAGGAGAGGCCAATAAATATTATTATTAGGTAATCTACCGGTTAAGGTAGGTTTTTTGGATGGACACAAGTATATAATAAACATTTTGTAACTCCCCACTTATCAACCTAATCTACATCAGGTCCCTCTTCATCTCCGTGTACTTCTTTCCTCCCTCCATCTCGTCCAACATCCCTATCCTGTTCCTGCCCTTTCCTCGTTTGCCTTATATTCTCCCCTCTAATACCTTCTTCAACATTCCACTGCCGCTCAATACGCCTTTCATCCATTTTTCCAACCTCCATAGGATATCTCCCAACAAACCCCTCTCCTCCCCCACCACCTCTAGTACTTCCTCATTTGTTTTCCTTTCGGTCCATTTCACCTTCTCCATTCTTCTCCACACCCACATTTCAAAAGCCTCCAATCCAAGTCTATCCTCCTGCTTCAACCACCACGTTTCCGCGCCGTATATCAATCATGGTTCATTTTATGTCGAACAAAAATGCCGTAACGGTGGAATACCAATAATAATAACAAAACCATAAACACAGTAATCAACCCGAAGGTCGGTTTAGTAGGTGATGGTAGAGCTCACCCATATACCAAGCCCGACGGCGTGTGAATATTCACACATCAGGGTAGGGGGGCCAGTTCCTTTCCCTGTGCCGGTTATGGTTTCCCAGGAAGATCTGGTACCCGAAAAATCAACTAGCTTGGGTGGAGTTGCAGGTGCCCAATGTGCCTTGCCCGGGAATCGAACCCGGGACCCTCCGGTCAGTAGTCCAACGCTCTACCCGCTAGACCACCGCGACCCGCTCATATAACATATAAATTACAAGAAATTGAGGGAGATGCCGCGACAGGAACTTTTTGATGGATTCATCCTCTAATATGCATTCCAAATTTTGGAGTGTAATAGGAAGCCTTAATAGCTTGACTGGCTAAAACAATCGGCCGAACATCGAGGGATCCAGGTTTGAGGTCCGGACAAGGCGAATGATTGGCTCTCTGCCTTTGGTGAATTTTAATAACATAAGATAAACAATGTAAAATTTTATGTATCACCCAGGCATGCCTTATTCGTAAAAAGATATGATTTGAATTTCTAGTTTTAAAGCACCCCAAGAAGTATTTATTAATTTTTGAAACTTGTCGTACAACATTTTTGACTCTTTCTGAGGCGCCAATGTTTCAAGATACGACATTTCGGCTAATTTTTCCCACAATGTTGTCAACGGCTAGCCACAAACGAAGACGTCTAGGTGCTACTACATTCACGCTATTTAAACTTTTATGTAATTGCGCACGTGATATCAGTTTTTCGTGACATGGTCACGCGTTTCCTCAATCCGTAATTCTTCTGATTATAGTCCTCCACTGCCATATAAGAGCATGTGTATAATCTGGAATTTATGATGTAAATTTCCATTGCGATTAACATTGTACTTTAGAACATGTTTCATCTAACTCATTTGATATGGTGCTCTCATGAATGTAAATTCAGAAAATATGGTCAAAATTACATATCCTTGATATCTCCATGCAATCTCCTTAAGCTTTTGATTCCGCATTTCCCAGAACGATGGGGTTTACAATGCTTCTCTAAGTTTAAAAGCAGAATCAATGAAAAAGTGTAGCTAATAATATTTTTACAAGCACCTACTGTAAAGAGATTGTTCAAGGGCAAGCAGGGGGAGCTTCTGTCTTAACCTTTCGAATGTGAGCGATTCCCGCTCTTAATTCCTTCTATATTCCAGTCACGTGGTAATTGCGATTTTTTTATTTAATCTCTAGTGCGCGTGTAGACGAATTCCGCTGCGCTGGCAATCCAATTGTTATTTTCGATTGAGTTTATACAGATTTAAAAAAATTATTAATTTTGCAAGTTAACACTATTTATTCTTCATTTTTAACAGCGGATATGGAAATAAAATTTCAAATATTATAAATTAATATATAATATTAATATAATAATTATATTAATTTAATAATATATATTTTATAATTTATTAATATATAATATTAATTATAATAATATTAATATAATAATTAATATTAATATTAATATAATAAATTAATATATAAAATAAAATAAATTCTTAAGTCGAAATCGAAATCCGAAGTTTTTTTCATTTTTCATTCGTCAATGTTTTATCGAACGCGCATTTCGACATGTTTTTCGATCCCGTTGCGTGGATAATTTTTCATCTAAAACAATTGATGTCATATCTGCGTCAAATATTTCGCGACATGTGCTTACCGTATGCACAAAGCTTTCAGAATCTGCGCAACACCATGCTCTATTACAATATCTACCACTGTAATGCTTTTTACAAATCCACGTCATTTTGAAACAGCCGGTGGTTCGCTTGCCTGCTCTCCACATAGGTGTGTCTCGTTGCTATAATCTATTGATTGTTGTCGTTCGCAGTAGATACTCTTCTGTTTCATGCTTCATTGAATTCTCAATAGCTTCTTGCTCCGACCTTAGTTAACTCACCATCCCCTTGTTATTAGTAATCAACATTCCTGAGGGTAACTTACCGTTTCCCATCCTTTCAATTAAGGCCTCCAGTAATCATAATTACTTCAGAGTCTCTCCAATTACACATTCCATTCCAACGATCGAAATCTTTGTGTATAGACTTCCTCGGTTCACTTATTTTCAAAGGAGTGTTCATTAGGCGAAGGTTTATCATCAATTTCCCTCTACAAACCCATTCATAATTAATTATGAAAATAATTTATCGCGCATGATTTCATTGTGACGCAACTATCCATGGCAGCACGATAAATCCGGTCGGGAAATGTGGGGGGGAGTCTGCCTATCCACCGCAACCGGTCGCCAGTTTGCTCCGAGCAGTCTGAGGGGAAAGGCGTGCCTACGCGTGAAGTGTGTTTTCGATTTTGTAACATGGCAAAAAGGCGGCCTCCACCATGATAATGTCCCAAGCCACACGTCCTTCATCGTTACCAACTTCCTGACCGGCAGCACCACCCCGATGGTCCACTAGCCCCCTTACAGTCCCGACTTGGCTCCGTGCGACTTTTTTTTGTTTCCCTGAAGATAGCTGAAGGGAAAGCATTGGGAGACCGTGGAAAATATCCCAAAAGCATGTTACAACGTTCGTGAAAGAGAGAGGAGTTTCAGGGTGCCTTCCAGGCGTGGCAGACACGTCTACGCAAGTTTGTTGATGCAGGGGGAGAGTTTTTTGAAGTATTTTAAGCATTTGCACGCTCAATAAATCTATTTTTCCCAGAGAATTCCCATTATTTTTACAGTGGATCGTGTATTTCATCTCTTCTAACGTTATTTTCTCCACTGTTTCTTTCGTCCAAGTGAAGTAATATTTCTGAATAAATATGAATATAAAGGAAAAAAAACATCAAGCAAATAAGATTTACATTTTGAAATCCGATTAAATTAGCTCTCTTCCTTAAGACCACAAGGTCACCTGTGCTAATCGTTTCACAATTCCCGTGGACTAAATCACTTTATAGATTTTATACTCGTCGGCAATGCCGTCAATTACAATACTGTACGCAGAAGCAGAAGTAGTTCTCGGGCTGGACTGCGTGAGAGACATTTTTGCCTCAACGTTTCTCTCCCGTTGCAGGGAGCGTCTTCAGGAGCGAAGCTTCTTTTTCGAAACTTCGCTCCTGAAGACGCTCCCTGCAACGGGAGAGAAACGTTGAGCCAAAAATGTCTCTCACGCAGTCCAGCCCGAGAACTACTTCTGCATCTCTCAACAGCTGCGAAAGCCTACGATCTACTGTACGCAGAAGTTTTATATTTTTAATTATGTCTTCACGTTCAATTTTAAGTGGTTAAGTGAAGTTTGGGAGAGTTGGAAATTCGATCAACGCGACCAAACTGCTGCCGAATGTATGATTCAAATGAAATTCATACGCTTCCCCATGATTTTATGAACCATTTCCCTCCATTGTGGTTGATGATATTTGCTCATATCACTTCGTTCTTCTGATAAAAATCTACCTTTTTTGTATTCGCTTCTAGCTTCCTATTACACCTCCCACCGACCGTGATTTTTCCGCTTTTACTGCGCTTGCAGGGAAACTTATTCACTTCTTTTAAATCTACCTTTGGCTGGGTTTATTGCAAAATTATATGTGATAAGAAATATATGTTTTTTTTAAATTGAGTTTGGCCAACTATGGACCGTAATGACCTCAAGACTACTGGTTTTTCTTCTTTCTTTCTTCCCAGGACTTCTTCATTTCCCCCCCCCCCCCTACTGTTCGTCGTTGTTCTTCGGTCCACACCCTCTTTGTTTTTTGTGTTGGTTGGTCTTCAGTAAATCTTGTATTACACAGGCCTTTTGGTGCCGGGAATCTTTGTGATGATTTTAACTATGTTTGTAGAGCTGAATCCAAATATGAAATCCGTTTTTATTTAACAGCTCTACTTTTTTAGATATGGCACATCTTACGATAAGTTGTTTTAATATTTGATATATTCCGGAAAATAATTTTCAAAGTTAAATAAATCTATAAGTATACTCACATATAACCACTCTTCTACGGTGTTCCTTTTATTTTCAATAAACTGTCAATAAGTTTTATGTATATTTCTATATTGTAGGCCAATGAGATAATTATTCATATAATATTCCCATATCATCATGTAGAAGATTTTTTTACGTAAGTAACAACATATCTATATCTTGAAAACTATAGCTGATAGGAAAAACTAGTGTCATAATTGGATTCAGCACCCCAATTGTTCTTTAAATCAGCATTAAAAGCTCCGGCACCAACAACACTGTTGGCCTGTGTTATTAATACAATATTCCCATATCATCATGTAGAAGATTTTTTTACGTAAGTAACAACATATCTATATCTTGAAAACTATAGCTGATAGGAAAAACTAGTGTCATAATTGGATTCAGCACCCCAATTGTTCTTTAAATCAGCATTAAAAGCTCCGGCACCAAAAACACTGTTGGACTGTGTTATTAATACAATATTCCCATATCATCATGTAGAAGATTTTTTTACGTAAGTAACAACATATCTATATCTTGAAAACTATAGCTGATAGGAAAAAACTAGTGTCATAATTGGATTCAGCACCCCAATTGTTCTTTAAATCAGCATTAAAAGCTCCGGCACCAAAAACACTGTTGGCCTGTGCTAGCTACTAGTTTTCTGCACCTCTCCCTGCTCTGTGAACCACTTCCTCCGTTATTCCAACATTTCCCACATCCCTCCTGGACTCCTCTAACCATCCTGTTGTGTGTGCTTTATTTTTGAAATATAGTTGAATATTTTTTTTGTTAATCTATTTTCATCCAATCGCTTTAGGTGTCTAAAGAATTTCAATCTTCTTTTTCTCATCGTCTCTGTGATTTTCTCGGTAGTCCTGTATAGATCCTAATTTTTTCTCCTAATCCAAATATTTTCTGTTTTTCAATGGTCCTAGGATTTTCCTCAAAATGTTTCTTTCTTCCCTCTCCAGTTCTCGCAGGTCCCTATTAACTATTGACCGGAGGGTTCCGGGTTCGATTCCCGGGAAAGACACTCTGGGCACACGCCTGCAGCTTCACCCAAGCTATGAGATTTTTCAGGAACCAGATCTTCCTGGGAAACCTGGGTGCTGGGGCGTCATCTTCAAGGTCTTCACGGCCTTTTTGGAAACGCTTATACCACTCTTAAACTCTTGATTTACTCATAGCAGACTCACCATAGGCCTTTGTTAACATTGCACACACTTTGTTGAAATTGTTTGTTACACTATATTTCTTTTTTTACGCAAAATTTGATACAAATTCTTTGATCCATTTCTTTTAAAAAACGAAAATCGCCGAGCTCATAAAAACACGTCTAACCTTAGTGGCTGTCACAGAAAAAGTCTACAATGAAAACAGCTGAAAGTTTTATCATTCTTCAGGGGCATGTTTTCCAACAAAATAAAAAAAAATTCGACAAGCGAACTCTCCAAGCCCGCGAAATGAAAAAATTCCCGTTAATTTTTGAACACACCTCGTATTATATTAGATAAGAAAAATGGACACCTCTTTATATTTATAATTTATTTTGAGTAAGTTGTCTTTCATCGAATTTGTATCCATTCAGGATTAGATTATATGTCTGCTATTTTTTTTGGGAAATAAAAAGATATTTGGTAAGATATGAATAATCCGACGGTATTGGTCTCGCAAGTCTCTCCTGCCACGTGCGCTCACTTTCCGCCTTCCGGGAATCGGTAGAAATAGAAAAACGATCGATCCTATTCATTGCAAAATTGAAACTCGAATCGTTCATTCATTAATACGTAGATATTTATTGCGAAAGGTGACGTCATCCTCCCACGGGCCGATTCTCCCTTCCACCTACCGATCTGTAACTATCCATCGCGTGGCGTGTGTCACCTCCCACCCCCAATTTCCCCGCCCCCTTCCGCCCACCATCTCCGATTAGGGGCTCCCGCCGTTCACCTTCCGTGACGAAACGTGTGAGTAGAGGATCCTCTGACGCGGAAATCATGGCGTGTCGCAACGCGTGGGCGATGCTCTCGTCAAGAAGCTTACTCCATCATCCGTTGCGAGACGAATTCCCCGTGCCGCCATGCGCCCTGACAATGCCGTCCCGAAGATTTCATTTTTTTATGAGAATCGTCATTGATACCCTTTCATCAGCTCTGAGGTCGTTCGGAGGATTAGGGATTGACTACGTGACCCCCAAGTGTACGTGAGTATGGAAGGAAAGAGAGGACTAGCTCCCCTCCTCCTTCCTTCTTATTTTTATATATCCCGTATATATTTATGCCGTATAAAAATATATATATGGCAAGTCGAAAAATCCGGTGTTCAAATACCGGTCTAGGAAATATTTTTACACTAGTGATCTGCTCGATTCCGCCTTCCCCACCTCTCCAGGTTCGTCCTTTATACGTGTTCCTATCCCGTTTCCTTATCTATTTCCATGTGAATATATAAAAATATATTTATAAAACTATAAACACAGTAATCAACCCGAAGCTTACGCGAAGTCGGTTTAGTAGGTGATGGTAGAGCTCACCCATGTACCAAGCCCGACGGCGTGTGAATATTCACACATCAGGGTAGGGGGGCCAGTTCCTTTCCCTGTGCCGGTTATGGTTTCCCAGGAAGATCTGGTACCCGAAAAATCAACTAGCTTGGGTGGAGCTGCAGGTGCCCAGAGTGCCTGGCCCGGGAATTGAACCCGGGACCATCTGGTCAGTAGTCCAACGCTCTACCCACTAGACCACCGCGACCCACATAAATATATATAAATAGACACATGCACACACACACATATATATATATGTATATATATTTTTTTTTCTATATATTTTTATTTACACACACACACACACGTATATGTACACACACACATTCATATATATATATACATATATAATTTATTTTTACACACACATATTCATACGACGGGAATGAATACGTAATCGGTAGTTAATTTGGAAGCGAACTTAACTTGGCGGTTGATGTTACCGCCAAATCTGTTTATACAAGCAATTAATACTGCTCATTCGTGTATGTAGACACCTGAACCGTGGTTAAATCGCTCTTCAGTCATTGAGCTGTTTAATGTTCGCTTTTTAACTTAGAAAATAGTGGCCATGAAACTGGGAATTGTGTTAAACTCTTGAGCTGAATGGTCGCTCTATTGACGCACGTAGTAGGTCAGTACGCCTCAAGCTGCAGTAATTAGAAGGTCGTGCCGCTTGTCGCTGGTTTACAATAACGTGCCAAAATGAACAATGCAATTCGAATTCCCGCCAAATGTGCAGTCCGTTCTGTGAGGAGGTTTTTTTAGTGAGTGAAAAAAAATTCGAAGCTGTTGACATTCATCCCTGGGTACTTTGTGCTCTGCTATGGACCAAATGTGATGAGTGACAAGAGTTGTGTGCGTCAGTGTTGCCGTTCGTTTAAAAGTGAACACAAATGTCCATGATGATGGCAGAAGTGGCCGCCCTCGCTGCGTTGAACAATGAACTGCACCTGATAGTTGACGAAAGGTTCGTGAAAACCGGCGTCTTACGATATCTGAAATCTGTAAAAAAAAATTTACGAATATTTCTACCCCTCTGTTGCTGGAAAATACGAACGAAGAGCTTGGTTACTCTGTGATTTGCGTTCGTCTCGACGAGAAACTTCAAGATGCTGTTGGCATCAGTTCATGTCTGTTGACTGCAGTCTCAGGAGGCAGAATTTTATGCTGAAGGAATTTGAAAACTAGTTCAGAGATATGACAAATGTTTAAATCTGTTTGGCGAATATGTGGAAAGCAGTAGAGTTATGTACTTTTGAAATGAAAATAATAAGTTTTCTGTAACTATTCCAGTGTATTCTTTTATGGCATAACGGAGGTTAGTTTCTCGACAGTCATCGTATTAATATTCTTTTGTTGCGGATTATTGAGGGTAGGCATAATATGTGTAATGTGTGTGACGGTGATAATATACATTTAGCATAATTAAGAAACTTAACTAAGTGTGTACAGGAGATGTCAACCATAAATAGTCGTGTTTGGGTTTTGATTATACATCGATTGCGAACTTACCTCGACCAGTGTATCTGAGGACAGGATGAGATTCGTCACATGTAGTATGGCGGGATATGCACCGCCGACGCGAATTTCAAAAGTGCTTCATTTGCACGGGAACCCGTGCATTCCTCCGCGTCGGAATGCCTCGCTTGAAATTTTCAGAAATAACGCGATCGACACGCGTGCACAAGACATTTCCGGCCTCCTTCTCTCGGCTTCAGGGGCTGCCAACCTTACGACTAATCTACGTCGTCTGTATTTGACCCTTGTGATGGACATATAGACGCACAAAAGATATCCTACCAATTTAAGGGGGCTTTTGATGCGATTCGGTGTAACGCACAACTGTATTCCTTTGCAAAATATCCTTAGAACTATGAAACATGTTACAATGGCTCTTTATTTAGAGCTTCATACGTCCTACATCCACCCAAAATGCATACATACACACTGTTATTTGGTTGACTCCTATCATTTAAGGTAGGTTTTTTATGGACGCAGTCTGAACAGCAATACATTTCACTCCTAAGAAAACAACCTCACACTATAAGGAACCCTTCATGAATTCCGCATATTTCCTTCCTCCTTACATTCTGTCCAATACCCCTATCCTTTTCCTGCCCTCCATATAATTTTTTTCGTTTCTCAAGACCCTTATCCAATGTCCCTCTCAATAATTCCCTCCTCCTAATGTAAGCTTCTTTATTTTAAGCAATTGTTCTTCTTACACCCTTACTACTTTGACCACCTTGGTCCAAAATAATTTCAAGATTGGTAAACTGCCACTATTTTATGTAAATACTAGGTGTGAAAATACAAGTGCAATATTTGATTTAAGTTTTCTCTTTCTCGAAAGGCGCGTTGGATTGTTCGCATTAATGTCTTGCATCTTGTAAATATCACGCTGATTTTCTAATTCACTCACTCGTCAATGATTTTAACCCTTTGGGGGACTAAAGTGCATCAGCTTCAAATTGTAAAAATAATTCGCCATCTATAGTACATCCATATAAATACCCTGCGAGCCACCAAAAAGGTGTGTGGCAGGGGGTGTAGCACCATGAGGGAAGGGTAAGGGTCGAGGGGTTTTGGGGTTAGGTGAGGAAAGGTGGGGGGAACCTGTAAGAAAAAAATATATATATACATATATATATACATATATATATATATATATATATATATATATATATATATATATATATATATATATATTAGGTAATCTACCGGTTAAGGTAGGTTTTTGGATGGACACAACTATCAAATACATATTTTGTAACTCCAAACAAAACAAAACCCAATCCAACAATCTAAACTACATCAGGTCCCTCTTCATCTCTGTGTACTTCTTTCCTCCCTTCATCCCATCCAACATCCCTATCCTGTTCCTACCCTTTCCTCGCTTGCCCAACATTCTCCCCTCTATTACCCTCTTCAACATTCCACTACCGCTCAATACGCCTTTCATCCATTTTTCCTGCCTCCATAGGATTTCTCTCAGCAAACCCCTCTCCTCACCCACCATCTCCAGTACTTCCTCATTTGTTTTCCTTTCGGTCCATTTCACCTTCTCCATTCTTCTCCACACCCACATTTCAAAAGCCTCCAATCTACGTCTATCCTCCTGCTTCAGTGACCACGTTTCCGCACCATACATAGCTACGCTCCATATCAGAGTTTTTACGAGTCTTGTCCTAACATCTCTACTCAACGTCCCCGTCATCAACTCCCTCCTTCTTGAGAAAGCCTCCTTGCCTAGCGCAATTCTTCTCCTTACGTCCCTACCACTTTGACCGTATTGGTCCGAAACACTTCCGAGATATGTAAACTGTTCTACCTGCTCTATTTTTTCCCCGCCTATTTTAATATTTAGCTTAGCCTTTTTCTTTCTGGAAAATCGCATAACCTTTGTTTTATTAATATTGATTCTCATCCCATATTTATCGCACTGAACCTCCAATTCACTCAGCAATGCTTGCAACCCCTTGGCTGACTGAGCAACTAATGCTTGGTCATCAGCAAACCTAACCGATTTTACAAATTCCCCTCCGACTTTCATTCCTACCTCTAGTTCTTCCCATTCCTCTTTAATCATTTCCTCTACATATACGTTACACACACATATATACACTTACATATATATACATACGCGGGTCGCGGTGGTCTAGTGGGTAGAGCGTTGGACTACTGACCGGAGGGTCCCGGGTTCGATTCCCGGGCAAGGCACTCTGGGCACCTGCAGCTTCACCCAAGCTAGTTGATTTTTCGGGTACCAGATCTTCCTGGGAAACCGTAACCGGCACAGGGAAAGGACCTGGCCCCCCTACCCTGATGTGTGAATACTCACACGCCGTCGGGCTTGGTACATGGGTGAGCTCCACCATCACCTACTAAACCGACCTTCGGGTTGATTACTGTGTTTATGGTTTATATATACATACATACACAAATGTATACACATCCTCGCGCAGTCCCTAACCTGTATGTTAATACTTATTGTAATGAACTAAGTCCTGGGGAATTTCGGTTACAAGCATTCTGGTCTCTTTATCGTTCTAGGAAAAAATGACATTTTAAACCTGTCAGTCTTGCAGTCTATCTCTCTAGTCTTATATTCGTGATCCCTTCGACCGTTATACGTTGGGGTTCGTATTCGCCTTCACGCGGATCTCCGTATTAATTTCGCGGGAATGTGTTCCACCCCAAAGGTCTTATTTGATTTCAATTCCCTTAATGCCCCTTCTATCGTGCCTAAGCTATCCTCATCCTCGTCATATTCTCTCTCTATGCCAAAGCTGGTTACCCGATTGTAATGGGAATAAAAAAAGAAGAAACTTTGCACTTATACATAAAGATTTAATACTTAACACGACCATGGTTTCGATACTGCGCATCATCATCAGGTGACATACATGAAACTTTTTTCAACTTATATAGCCTGGTTCCAAGAGGCGAGGCAGGGTGAGTAAGGGAGAGGGGGCAAGTTGAGCGCAGCAACCTATTAGTGAGCTAGGGGAGGGGGAGGGTATGTATTGGAAGGTTTCTGGCTCAAATTTGTGTAAGTTTATGTACATTAAATGATTATAAAAAGAAGAACACAATGTAACACTTCACCGTTCTTAGAAATAGCAGCGGGAAAAAACACAATGTGATATTTTTCCCGCTGCAATTTCTAATGACGGTGGGGCCAGAAACCTTCCAATACATACCCTCCCCCGCCCCTAGCCCACTAATAGGTTGCTGCACATAACTTACCCCCTCTCCCTTACTCCCCCTACCTTCCTCCCCTCTTGGAGCCAGGCAAAAGAAGTTGAAATAGTGTTTATGTAATTATAGTCAAATAGAAAATTACATGATGAGCTAGACGAAACAATTAAAAGACTATGTAGAAATGAATACAAGGAACTAAAAGGAAATGAAATAACGGCATTACCTACATTAAAATTGACATAGCAAGTGACTAAGACAAATACGAAAGACCGCACAGCATTATAAAATGACGATTGCCAAAATATTGGTAAGATAAAATGGTGGACTAAAAATAAACATATATATAAAAATGTATGTATTCATATCTACCCATATCTATAAACAAAGGACATTTTAAAAAATACAGAGCAAAAGCCGATACTTGGCATACTCTGAGATAAAGTCACACGACGACGTATGTCACGTGATGATGATGCGAAGCCTCGAAACCATGGTCGTGCGAAGTAATAAATGTTCAACTGATATTATTCCTGACTTATATTTGATTATTTCACTGATTTTTCCTATTTAATTATTGATAGTGTTTTAAAACTTCTGTACAGCGTACTAATTTCACCCTTTCCCGGTAAAATTTCCATGTATTCCCAATGCGGACACTGCTTAATATTTCCTTCAACCTATTCCTGTGGTTCCATTTCCTTCTCTCGTCTGTCTTCCTAATAATTTCGTTCATAAATCCATGGTTTCCTAGTCCTTTTCCAATTTACAGTTCCTATAGTTTACTTTTCGGCTTTTGGTGTCCCTCTTTTGATATATATTCCCATTTTTCCACGATAGCACTCAGATGCTTTCTCTACAGCCTGCTGATACTCCTTTCTTGACAAATCAGTTGACGCTTCTACATTCTATTTCCTTACCCGCCTCTTCTGCCTCATCTATTTGAATCAAACACTACACTTCATTATTATTCAAATGTGATCTGAATCCGCATTTGCTCCTGGGGAACTATTCGAAAAGATGACGCTGTTCCTAAATCTGTGTCTTACGACAATTTAGTCAAACTGATACCTTCCCAAATACCTCAGCAATTTCCATGTGTACTTACGCTTATTGTTGGTGTCTAAACAAAAATTAGGTGCTCGCCAAATATTTTTGGGATGAAGTTGGTTTCCTGAAAAACTTAGCAGTCATACTGACTTTTAATAATCAAACCACTTTACTTTTCCACATAAACTTTTTAATTTTTACAACCCAGGTTTCGTTATAGCATAACAGTTTCTGTGGAAAAGTAAAGTGGTTTGATTATTAAAAGTCAGTATGAAGATTTTCCACCAAGTTACGCCAGAAACTGTTTTTTTTTACTTAGCAGTCATTGCAAATATTAAGGCATTTACTTAACTGGGGAACTTGGGTAGGGAGTCCACATATGTAATGTGTCGCGGAAGGAATTTTAAAATAATTCATTGGATAATGAGAAATTTAAAAGGAAATAGCGTAGTCACAAAAGAAAAAGCATATAAAGTACTGGTTAGTCCTATCATAAGATTACTCATCCATAGTATGGGATCCATATGAGGTGGGACACATTAAAAAGATAGAAAAAGTTCAAAGAAAGACAGCAAGATATGTACTCGGAAGGCACAAAAGAACAGATTTTGTTACGGAAATGTTGGATATATTATTAAAATGGGAGAGTTTGAAAGATAGAAGAAAAAGGAGTAGGTTAGGCGCGATATATAGAATTGTTAAAAATGACGAAGCGTGGGAAGATTTATGGAAAGAGAGAGAAAAACCAAACTTTAAGGGGAAAAAACGACCACAGTTTTAAAATAAAAATAACAACCCAAAAACAAACAAGAAAAAATACTCTTTTTTAAAAAGAACTATTGTTGAATGGAACCAGCTGCCTGGAGGTTTGTTTGAGCCCTTGTCATCCAATTTTAGGAGTTTTAAGAATAAGTGTAAAGCAGCCACTGGGAGATAAACTTCATTGATCAGTGATTATTATACTACTACTCTACTATTATTACTATACTATTATACTAATACTACTATTATACTACTACAACTACTATACTTAATAAAAATATTGTTTGTATGTGATGTGGACGTCACTACAAGTTGTATTTAAAAAATTAATGAAGTGTTAACGGTGCGTGGTTGTGAACGGCATATGGAATTGAAGAGTGCGTGAAAATAGACGGAGTGTGTGGCGATGGACGGTGCGTAGTACTATATGTTCTCAAATGGTGTAAACCTAGCCAACGGGTGATAGTAATTGTAATAATGTAGTTGGGAATTCTTTAAGCGTGATTGTATATAAGAGCTTTTGTCTATCTGTTCTTCTTGTGTTGCATATATGTCCATGCCATGAGTGACAGCTGACCAGACTTCACCGTTGCCACCTGGACAATTGCCGAATTGCAACGATAGATTCTTAAATAAATAACTATGAGATTGGAAATAAAACGTTATCCTTACCTTCAGATGTTTCTTGTCCATTGTCACCGGTGCTGTTCAACGTATATGTGGAGGAAATGATTAAAGAGGCATGGGAAGAACTGGAGGTAGGAATGAAAGTCGGAGGGGAATTCGTAAAATCGGTTAGGTTTGCTGATGACCAAGCATTAGTTGGTCAGTCAGCCAAGGGGTTGCAAGCATTGTTGAGTGAATTGGAGGTTCAGTGCGATAAATATGGGATGAGAATCAATATTAATAAAACAAAGGTAATGCGATTTTCTAGGAAGAAAAAGGCTAAGCTAAACATTAAAATAAGAGGGGAAAAATAGAGCAGGTAGAGCAGTTTACGTATCTCGGGAGTGTTTTGGACCAATACGGTCAAAATGGTAGGGACGTAAGGAGAAGAATTGCGCTAGGCAAGGAGGCTTTCTCAAGGAGGAGGGGGTTGATGACGGGGACATTGAGTAGGGAGGTTAAGAAAAGACTCGTAAAAACTCTGATATGGAGCGGTACGGCGCGGAAACGTGGTCACTGAAGCAGGAGGATAGACGTAGATTGGAGGCTTTTGAAATGTGGGTGTGGAGAGGAATGGAGAAGGTGAAATGGACCAAAAGGAACACAAATAAGGAAGTACTGGAGATGGTGGGTGAGGAGAGTGGATTGTTGAGAGAAATCCTATGGAGGCAGGAAAAATGGATGAAAGGCGTATTGAGCGGCAATAGTGGGATAGTGAAGAAGGTAATAGAGGGGATAATGTTGGGCAAGGGAGAAATGGGCAGGAAGAGGATAGGGATGCTGGGCGGGATGAAGGGAGGAAAGAAGTACACAGAGATGAAGAGGGACCTGATGTAAATTAGGTTGCTAGATTGGGTTTTGTTTGGAGTTACAAAATGTTTATTTGATAATTGTGTCCATCCAAAAGCTTACCTTAACAGGTAGATTACCGAAAAAATGTTTCTTGTCATAAACATCTGAACACGCCGCTAAAGTTACGGGTAGGGAATGTGACACACCATTATTAGCATACGGGCGGCGTGGGGCGTCCCCTTCCCCACAGAGAGAGACGAGGGATGGAAGGAGAAGTTTGTACAGAGCAAAGAAGGGTAGGCAATATTATACCAAGTACTACATCCATTAAATGACAGTCCTATACGGAAAGGAATATGACAACAAAACACACGAGATTAGGTCTTACTCCCATAAAGTATGTTCCCTGCTCCATTTTAAAGTCCATACCAATGTTTTCTTCGAATCTTCAATCGGTGTACCCGTCAACAACTCTCGCAAATATCTAATACGCGAAGGCTATTACTCTCCTAATGTCCCCGTCACAACGCCCCTTTTCAACGACCTTGAGCTAATTAACATCCATCGTGATCTTTCATATAGGTAATATGATACCATTTTGCATGCTAGGACTTAATATGTAACTGATACTTTATTTTATTTATAATATTTAGGAAGTGAACGAAATTAGTTGGCAAAAAAATCGCGTCGTCAGGCCAGAGTAACGTTTTTACCGCGAAATTTTTAGAACTCTCTTTCACCCGTAGAACACGATTCGGGCTACAGGTCACGCCGGTGGGAACATATCGATGCTTTCTTTCGTCTTGCAGATGGACGATATGGGCAAGCCTTCCTTTCGGAGAGCGTTCACTGAGGCGATGTCTGGGGTTCGCGTCGCCCGCGCGCCCGCAAGCGCGGCCCTCCGGCCTCCTCCCCCGCCCCAAACAGCCCTCGTGCCTCCGAACGCGAAAGAAACTGGTTCCCCAGCATTCCTCGAATCAGAGTGCAATATACTTGAAACCAGGGGGGCGTCCCCTGGACGTGTGCGGTTTGCAAAACATTCACCCGCGACCAAACCACCCCCCCCTTCTCCTCCATCCACATCTGCCTCTCTCACCTCAAGAAGTCACATTAGTTTTGAAGCGAAACTTCTTTTTTTTAGAGACGGTGGCGGTGCGAATTCACCCCGTGGAAATGGCAGTGGAGTGATGGATCGAGACGCGTATCAAACAATCGCGATCGCTTTATGAATTTTTCCTCACAAATATCGTTTGTGGCACGAAACGTCTCTTTTTATTCCGTTGCGATGATTGGATTGGAGATTCTACCTACAGTGGTGCAACCTATTTGGGGGGAGGGAGTTAGAACCCTTTTGGAATATGTTTGAATTTGAGAAAATTGAAAACGATCATTAATTATGCACCCAGAGCTAGTTTTAAAGACGTTTATGCTATTATATACTGCAATGTTCACGTTGGTATCTAAATTAATGGAATTTTTGCTGTAATTTTAGCGTTATTTTCTGATTAAAAAGTAGGAAAAATGTAATAAAGTTATTTTTGCTCAAATTGAAATTTCCACATTTGAGTTTTTCTTGGACCATCACTTCTTAAATAGTCTCTTAAAGACATACGTATTCGCAGTCCCTTTGGATATATTAGCATTTCCAGGTGACTCTTAAGGCACTAAAGCGTTGGAGTGACCCATGACCATTAGAATTGAACATGAATTAGTGTGTAGATCTTCGGAATGGGAATAGCTATCCTATGAATCTATACAGCATTAAAGCGACCGAAGTAGAAAGTTTAGACTCATTATATTCACGACCTTTCTTGGGAGAAACATTTCCTGAGAATATATGGACAATCAGGCAAGAAATCAGTATTTGCAAAGGTTCTTCTGGGGAAATATTCAGAGAGGGCATTGGAGGTGGCTATATTTCGCCAGAAAAGCCTTATTTTGAATATTGTTCTGCAAGTAAGTTTGACTGCCGATTTAGTTAGAGTGCAGCGTAGAGTAGCGAGATGTATTAATCATTTCTTCTGATAGACTGAATAGTGTGTCTGGATTAATAGAGGAACCAGGTTTGGGAATCACTTGATAGAGCGAAGATTAGATCACAGTATTTTTTGCTTCAATTGGAGGAATGTTGTTAAAAATATATTATTAACCCAATGTAATACGTTAGGAAATTCATGTGAATATATTAGTAAACTATAAAGATGAAATGTGGAACAAATATAGTCGTATTTCTGATGTCAATCTTTCCCACGAACGATAAGGGGCCAGAAATAACGTCCGACAGAGCTAGGTTAGGAAAGCATTTGTGTCACAAGAAGTCTGGTGTGTAGTCCCACCCTGGTGGTGGCTTCCAGGGTACTGTGTTATAATGAATACTTGTAATGTCATTCGCTGTTTAGGCCTCATCAAGAATATGTCATCCTCATGAAGTTGGATTAATTGCCGAATTGGATCGCGTGCAGCGTAGGGCAGATAGATTAGTTAAACACGTTGTAATGATAAACTGAGTATTGTGTCAAAATTATTGGAGGAACTAGTTTGGGAATCACTCAGGGTGTGAAGGCTAGATTACAGATTGAATGTCTTGCATAAATTGAAAAGATTTCCATCTGAAAAAGATGCTGAATATGTGTTAATAACTTCATTGAACTACGGCAGAAGAGAACATGTTAGTTAAATTAAAAGTTAGTGAGATTAAGTGTGGAACATATAGATTTAAGATGCCATTTTTTCCACGATCCATAACGGATATGAAATACTAAAAATGTGGCGTGATTGAAAGCATTTTTACCGCGCCTAGTATGCTGCCATTCTTTTTCATATAATCCTTATTTTCGTGTCCCTCCTGTTACTGGCAGGTCGTCTCGATTGCGAATGGAATTATTGGACACAATAATAACGTAGTTCATGTACTCAGCTGAAAACATTATTTCACTTATTTTTCATTATATTACCAACTAACTTGTGATCAAAACTCAATGTTGATGTTTCTAACTGGTTATAAAAACACCCCCTGCCACGCACCCCAGCGGTGGCAGTCAAGCGTACCATACAACTGTAAAATTAAAACAGACGTGGTTTCTTTCTCCAATTGTTACCCATGGCAATGGAGCTGACTCGTAGGGCGTTCCAGTTAAACACTGTTATAGTTATGAGAGTTTATTTTAATGATTTAAATTTATTATTAGGTAATCTACCGTTTAAGGTAGGTTTTTGGATGGACACAACTATCAAATAAACATTTTAAATTACCAAAAGGAATTTAAAATATACGGAAATGGCAATAAGTTGAAAGAATTTTCATGAAGATTTATATTCGCGGTTTATTCCAAGTCGATAACTTTTCTCGTTGCACTATTTACTTGTGCTTTCTCGTTTATTACGTGTATAACGTGCTATGCAATCTATAATAATTGAAGTTTATATTAATGTCTCTATATTCCATGTACAATTTTTCATCGATCATTAGGCGTTTACTAAAGTTCTAACGATTTTTTTATGTATTTCAATTATTGTTTTTATATAATTCATCGCTCAAGCTGAAATAATCCGACTGTTCCACTCTTTCTGCAAAAAATCCATTTGCTTTCACTTCTCCGGCTAAGTGGTGACATTGGTCATAAATTCTTACGTATTTATTGATTTATAGATTCAATCATCGAATAAAGTACAAATACCTCTTGCATTGCTGAAAAAAACTATTTAATAAAACTCAATCGAACTTTAGAACAATTTATTTAGACGCACTGCAAATTCAAGGTGATTAAGCAGCAATTTGAAATGGCTGAAATATGTAGGGTGCTTAATAAATGGTGGAAAATTGCAATTCAGCATGGCGCGTTTCCATAACGAAATTCAAATAGTACCTCAAATGAAATAAAAAAACTAGCAAAAGACGTGAATGAGAAATGCAGTGCACAAATTAAAATAATTTATCTATCTTCATCTACACAATAATCCACAAGCTGCCGTAAGGATGTTTCTACATCTACATCTAGCTGATACCCCGCAAGCCGCCGCAAGGGCGTGGGGCGGGGAGTGTTAGGGCACCACCCGTAATTTACAAAGAAAGAAAAACCGCATGCAGAAGCCACAAATTTATAGCTCATTAACCAAACATTGTAAACATTCATGCAAGAACCCTTGCACCCCACATACATGCAAACACACAATCTACAAACACACATAATACCTTTGCAATGTTTAATTTTGTTCCGACTTGTAAATTAAATGTTTTTAATATTTCTAAAGTGACATCGGTTTGACATGATTTCATAGACGCCGAGAACGTTTCCGGCCCATTCTGTTCCCACTGGTGAATTGCTGTAAGTTGCTATAGATCTCGTTAAAGTCGTTGTCACCCAAAGTTCGACGTTCTTCAAACCATCACGCACATTTTAATAGACGCAATCATTCACCACACGTCTCATTCGATCGACGATGAATTGATTGGCGTCGTCGCAGGTGGATAAAATGAATGGTCATACGCTCTTATTCTATAAGTATAACGACTCCAATAGTTTATGAAAACACTAATGATGTTTGGCAGGGATTGATAGGGCACCGGACGTACATGAGGAGCAAGGGGCTCCCAATCTAATTCCTCCAACATACAGGTCACGCTTACTCTCTTCTCGATTTTATCTGGACCACACCTAATTCCTTTCCCTTGTTTGCTCCCATGTATCCCAGACCCTTGTATTCCAAATATGTCCCAATGAAAACGAAGTATCACCTTTCCCTTACCTTCTCATTGCATTTTCCTTCAACCTATCTAATGGAGCCTAGCTTCTTTGACCTTCTCGTCCTCGGGATACACGCACGAAAGAAATCCAAAAGGTGAAGGCTTAGTTGACCTTTCAAGAAGGAGTTACGTTAGGTGAAAAGTTCCTTAGACATTCCATGGTAAGAAAATTGATTATTTGAGGGGATTCTACAGAATAGAGAGGAATGAGATGAGGAAAGACGGTATTTCGGGACGCGTGCAAGGTTGATGTTACGTGTGAGACTCAGAGGAACGTGTGCTTAGGTCGGCTGTTATAGCCGAAAAAAGCCATTTAAAACGTTGCGAGAACATTTCATGACCGTCAATTCGCGGCGGTGTTTCTGATGAACCAATTTCAAGTTAGGAGGAAATTATTTCACGCGGTGAGTTCTTTAAGGTGGAGATGAGAGTGGGGGCAGAAAAGAAATTCAATTTCATACTGGAGTGGCGGTCGGCCAAAATGGCGAGCAAAGACCAAAGCCAAAGGCGAGTTTGACAGAGTACTCGTGAGACCACTTAGCGTTATGAGCCAACAACAGAGTTCATCGGCTTGGTGTGATGTCTAGTGTGTGTTGGCTTCTCACGCCGAGGGTCCGGATTTGAATTCCGGCTGTGGTAAATTTATTTCGAGTAGGGTGTCGATCCCTACTTGGGGCGGTGCTATGTGGAGAGAATTTGATGATGAAGTTCGCCGTCCGTTGGATGGGGCGTTGAATTGTGTTACCCCTTGGCGACTTTCTTCATTATTTAAGGCTGATTCTGACACTGGTTTTCTCTCTCTCTCTCTCCATTCTTCTTTCCTCCATTTTTTGGACACCGTATCCCTACCACCTATGCCTATTTGGGCAAATTACCTCATTGTCCGCAGCCTCTTCCCGTCATAACTGCTGCTATTTTGTGTGCGCTTACCTGTACATGTTGGAACTAGGGATGTGTCGGCATTGTCCTATATTTTTTCACAATAATCCGGTGAAAAAATATGGGATTATGGAAGGATCGGATATATTTAATATCGTTAATTACCTAATATATTAATGTATATTTGGGGGCGCAACCATCACTAGACCTAGCGTTGGGATAAGTCTGGAATACCTCGGATTCCTCTCTCTTATCTATTGGTTATCCAGTTTACGGTCCCGGTATTTTTTGTTTACATTGATTCACGACCGTAGCTACGTTCCTTGTATATTTAAACCTTAAGGTCGGTTTGGTAGGTGATGGTATAGTTCACCCAGTACTAAGCCCAACGGCGTGTCAATCACACATCAGGGTAGGAGGGCCAGTGCCTTTCCCTGTGCCGGGTATAGTTTCCCAGGAAGATCTGGTACCAGAAAAATGACACAACTTGAATGAAGCTGAGGTTACCCAGAACACCATCTGCCCAACGCTCCGTAAGCCCAACACTCTGCCCCTGGACTGCCGCATTCCCCAGTAGGGAATGTAATAAGGATTAAAAAGGAAAAGATAGATAGCAATGGACCATGACATGCTTTAAACTTGAGCACATGCCCAAAGTCTCTGTCCCATACTTTACAGTCCAATAAAAAATTTGATGACATTCTACTATTCAAACCTTCTCTCATTTTGCACTTGAACCGGGTCACTTGACATGGGTTCATTAAAAACGCGATCAAATCTGAACGAGCGCTCGTAGGCGATTGGCGCTTGGAACATGTTGAAGGTCCGATTTCCCTCCATCGAGCCTCGCTGCAACTTACAATCACGTCAGGAAAGAATTGTTCCCAATGCTTTTCATCCGTACTATGTTTTATAATGTGCTCCACTAGACTATGAAATGCTAAGGATAATAATATTTTATGAACAAATAATAGCACAAATTAATAACTTACATTTTCTAAAGTTGCTCTGATGGTAGTTGAAAAAAATGTCTTTTCTATTTTACTCAAGAATATTACACCATGAGTGAATTTAGAGCGAGGCCTAAATTCTAATTTATTTTTCGTGCATAATTAGCATCTTCCATTAACTTTTTCCATTTATAATACAGCATTCTTTTGAAAACTGTTGGTCCAGCGTACAAAATGGATATCTAATATAATTTGAGATATGGTTTGGAAAGCAGGATATTGTGACTTCAACTTATATCGTTAACGTGTTCACTTTCAAGAGAGGAAGTCGCTGTAACGTGATCCACGTAATAGTATTAAAAGAACCGTTTCTAACGGAGCTGCCTTTAAAAGGCAAACAATTTTGAAGATGATATTTCTGTCGATTTCGAAGAAGCGTTTGATAGAGTGAATTGGGAAAAACTAATGCGTGTATTGCAGAAAATAGGAATGGATTGGAGGGACAGGAGACTGATCCGCAACCTGTACATGTCTCAGACTGCTCAGGTGCGAGCGGGGAACGGAGAGTCCGGATGGGCAGTGTTAGGAAGAGGTGTAAGGCAGGGTTGCCCATTGTCACCGGTGCTGTTCAACGTATGTGTAGAGGAAATGATTAAAGAGGCATGGGAAGAACTGGAGGTAGGAATGAAAGTCGGAGGGGAATTCGTAAAATCAGTTAGGTTCGCTGATGACCAAGCATTAGTTGCTCAGTCAGCCAAGGGGTTGCAAGCATTGTTGAGTGAATTGGAGGTTCAGTGCGATAAATATGGGATGAGAATCAATATTAATAAAACAAAGGTTATGCGATTTTCCAGAAAGATAAAGGCTAACCTAAATATTAAAATAGGAGGGGAAAAATTGAGCAGGTAGAACAGTTTACGTATCTCGGAAGTGTTCTGGACCAACACGGTCAAAGTAGAAGAAACGTAAGGAGAAGAATTGCGCTAGGCAAGGAGGCCTTCTCAAGGAGGGAGTTGATGACGGGGACGTTGAGTAGGGAGGTTAAGACAAGAATCGTAAAAATCTGATATGGAGCGTAGCTATGTACGGCGCGGAAACGTGGTCGCTGAAGCAGGAGGATAGACGTAGATTGATGGCTTTGGAAATGTGAGTGTGGAGAAGAATGGAGAAGGTGAAATGGACGGAAAGGAAAACAAATGAGGAAGTATTGGAGATGGTGAGTGAGGAGAGGGGTTTGTTGAGAGAAATCTTATGGAGGCAGGAAAAATGGATGAAAGGCGTATTGAGCGGCAGTGGAATGTTGAAGAAGGTAATAGAGGGGAGAATGTTAGGTAAAGGAGAAAAGGGCAGGAATAGGAATGGGATGTTGGACGGGATGAAGGGAGGAAAGAAGTACGCAGAGATGAAGAGGAACCTGATGTAGAGTAAGTTGTTGGATTGGGTTTTGTTTGGAGTTACAAAAAAATATTTATTTGATAGCTGCGTCCATCCAAAATCCTACCTTAACTGGTAGATTACCTAATAATAATAATTTTCGCGAGAGGGTCGTTGTTGAAAAGTTAATATCTTGGCGCCCAACTTCGCAATTCATAAATTTGCAAGATATCCGCCGACAATCCCTGTATTTTTACCTCCAATTAATAAAGTCTCTTTACGGCGCCTTTACGTTTTAAGTTTTCTTTACGGCGCCTTAAATCTTCACTCATTCCACCCTCCCTCCCTCCCCACCCTCTCACCCCTTCTCTCAGCGAGCCTTACCATTTAGAAAAGTAATTCGCCACCGCCAGTCGCGAAATCCTCCCCGGGGGTGCGCGCCATCGCCATGTTTGTCGCCGCACGACCCATTATTGGCTCATATATATAAAAGAACGATCGTTCGCCATGTCAACGAACTCTTTATGTTAGTTGCACAAGCTGAGATTTCAAAATGGAGATTAGATATGTGTCAAGAGGGAAGAAATCGGGTATTGTCGGGTCTCGGTGAATTGCCCGAAGCCGCCGCCTTCGACCTGTTCTTTACGCTTTGCTACAGGCAACTGTTAAGCGCGTAATACGCATGCGTGTTTGAATGGCAATTTTTGTGTGCGCGCGTGAATGATAGCGTCTCTCGCTTTCGACGCGGTATCTGAATTGAAAGTGCGTTCCATATTGGGAAATCATTTCTACTGTGGAGAACTAAGTAATTCTCATTTTGATAAGTTTTTACCGATTGCCACCAAAGCAAGCGATATGCATACCTGGAAATCTCGGAAGAAAGGCTAGAAGTAAAGCGCGTATTAATAATTTTGATAAGTGATTTTTTTAAATTAAAAAAATTATAAATTATTGTTGTCAACTAAATTTTAACTGTCATAATACACGTATCATCATTGGGTTTTGTTTGGAGTTACAAAATATTTATTTGATATTTATGTCCATCCAAAAACCTACCTTAACCGGTAGATTACCTAATAAAAAAATATCACTAAATATACAATACAATACAATACAATTTATTTGTCCAGCGATCAAGTTGTACAACTGTACTTGATATAAGACACGTCAGAATAAGTAACAGAATACATACATGGATACATGATACACATCAGGCATTAACAAGAAATTCGGCAATTGAATAAAACATTTTTAATTTTAAGAACCTGAGTAGGTTGACCTTAAAAGCGGCCACACTTTTTTGGGACTTAATCTAAGTTGGGAGTTTATTGTAAAGTTGGAGGCCCATAAAATTTGGGCCAGCACCTGCATTTTTTGTACGTACATATAAAACGTGCAGCTTCTCATTCTGCCTAGTAGAATATTTATGGATATCACAATTTTTCACATACTCAGATAGATTTCTTTTTGTATGTACTAATACATGAAAAATATAAATGCATGGTACTGGCAGTATATCCAATTTTTTAAACAGGGGACGGCAAGGGGCATCATGTTTCGCAAAACACATGGGCCGAATGGCTCTCTTTTGGACCCTGAAAATGATCATGGCCTTAGAAGACGAACCCCAGTAGAGGATACTATAGGTTATGTGAGAATAAAATTCTCCATAGTAAAGTGCACAGAGAACAGCCACTGAAACTGTGGATCTAATGGACCTTATTAAAAAGCAGACAGAGCTTAACTTACTGGTTAGAGTACTTATGTGCTCATCCCAAGAGATTTGAGAATTTATGAGGAAACCCAAAAATTTGGTATTTTGTACCTGTGGGATCACCTTCCCATCAACTTCAATAGACAGTACTTTACTTGCTTTATTTTTATTTGCAAAGTAGATTAGGTGAGACTTTTCTATATTCAAATCTAGTAAATTATTATGACACCAGGAAAGTAAGGTATATATTAAAGGAATAAGGAATGAATTCTAAGGTAAGGAATAAATTCTATATTAAAATAAATTAATTAACTGATGATGTTTAAGCTTTAAAATGACTGTATTTGAAATGAATGCTATTTATAATTCTGAGTGTAGCTTTTATTAATAGCCATCAAGCTAATTTTTGCTATTCATTTTTTTCGGACCAATATAAAAAACATTAAGATCTATAATTGTATTTTAACCACAAATGAATGGACGATACTTTACAATCTGGAGGCAGTTTTAAAAAATAGTCGAATAAAGACAAGACAATCATACTTATTTGATCTGTCCAAGAATATACTTGGAAATTTTACCCAAATATTTGGCCAAACAACGGTACTTTTTACTTCAATCGTGAGTGACAATCGTGCTTACGTGAAATTGCAATTCACGCCTAGTCTAAATCTACATAACTCACCCTAAACTCGTGTGGCAGGGGATGTTAAGAGTTCAACTCATGAAAAAGCAGAGGATTAGAGGTTCGTAAAATATAAATCTGTGCTGTTTTCTCAGGGTTTCCATCTATTAAATATTAAATTAGTTCCACTGAAATCATTACTAAGGGTTATTTCGGAAGTTGACGGGATTTCTCCCTCTGTATTCAACCCTAAAACATTAGAATCCTGACATTAACAGGGCAATAAGGGGCGGCCTGTCCCTCTGCCGAAATTCAATTTCCCATGGAGATGGGAAAGGGCACCTTCTTTTTAACCCAGTCCCCTCCAGTCAGTTGCCCAGGGCTCTATTCCATGTACGTAATTTGAAATGAAAATATTATAGCCCTCAAAACTAGATAATGAAGAGACAGTATAATTGGATATTTTTGTATAAAAATGCCAATTGCTGTACCTTGCTCTTGATGCTTACTCCAGTTTCCTATCAATTAAGTTACAACGCACCGCTTCTCATCATGTGGGGATTCCTTAAAATGTAATGTGGGGGAAAATGGTTATTTAAATGGATTTCAGATATAATTTTGTCAATGTTGCCTGACCTGCTGTGATAATGTTGGACTTGGATTATTGATTCGGTGTCACAAGTGCATTGGCACGTGTCCCTCTTTTGTTGCTTGTACATGAAATAATGCGATGCTGCTGACTCATCTTCGATTATAGGATATTCCCAGAACATAAATTAAAGATTAATTAATTTTACAATAAATTTTCCCGCCCAAATAAGATTCAAGCAAAACGTTTTTCGCTCCGTGAAGCGAAATGTTTTCAAAGACACTAATATATTTTATTTGTACTCAACACGTATTATGTGGCGTTAAAAACAATGAGAAAAACGTAGACTAATTAGTACAAGTTAAGATTTGGACAAGATTAATTCTTTAAACTTTCTAAGATACTTCTGAGAAAAAACGCACTTAGGAAAAAAATAAATCTTGAACCTCAGCAATCGAATAAATTTTGTGAAATGACAATCTTTACCAATGGTTTCTGTTAGATATGGTGTGTGCTGAAGCAAATATTTGATCACACGTACAAAACCTTGCGTATTTCTGTTCAAGAACGAGATTAAGTACACCCGTTGAGAATAAATAAGATCAATTCCCGCCATGGGTAAGGAGCTACTTTTAATTTTTTCACTCTCCAACTTCCTTTCCCATCTTGTTTCTCGTTTTGTGTCAATCCAATTTAAAGTCAATTGGCAAATTAAATCTACTAGCAAGATAACGAACGAGTGAAGCAAGACGGAGTAAGCAGAATGGGAATAGCAAGAAAGAAAATTGGAGTGAACTGCTTAAGGAATTCGATTGATACACCCTCTATGTACATAGTTCGAGAGAAAACAGAAGTGAATATAAGTAGCGAATCCAAGGAAGAATATAAAATAGAGAAAGGTATTAGGCAGGATTGCTCATTATCGCACTTAAATATGTTTATATTGAGAAGACAGTTAATGAGATCAAAGAAAAGATGAGGATAGTGGCGTAATAATTTAAGGTGAAATGATAAGTGTTTTGTGATTATTCGGACGACATATCTATTCTTCCAGAGAAGGGAGAATGCCATTAATGGACACTGTCTTATATGGAAATGGGGTTCGTACAATCTCAAGATAAACAAGATGAAAAATAAAGTAATGATCTGCAGTCTAAGTATGGAAGATAATCTCCCAGTATCACCATGGAAATACTCGCTGGAACGCGTGGAAAGGTTTTAATATTTTAACAAAAATATTACTAGTGATGAAAGAGGCGATGGGATGTGGTAAGCAGGAAAAGAATCGCGAAGAAGAAGGCAGTCTGTAAGAAGAAGAAACTATAAATAGCAGACATCACTTTGCATGGGCATAGATAAACGTTTGGGTCTTTAATTTTCTACGGATGTGAGACTTGGACGGCAGGAGAAGAAGCGAAAGGAAGACATTTGGTGGTGATGTGGTGCCTCTGAAGAATGGCGATAAAAAATAGTTGGAATAATAAACGAAGATGTACTTTGACGAGTTGGTGAAGAGAGAATCTTATAGAGGACACTTAAAAGAATAAGACGTGGGATAAAACCAACAGACTGGGTACATCGTTATGCAAGATGGCTTGCTTTAAGACCATAACCGAAGGAAACGTGAAGGGAAAGAATTGTAGAGGAGAACCTAATACGAGCTATAAGTGAAAAATAACGGCAGCTGCACATTCAAATTACTATTAGGGAACGAAGATACTCATGAAATGAAGAACAAAATGTATTTTTCCATTGTTCTTCGTCTAGGTTCGACCAGTTTCAACCCTTAGGCGTCAGTCTAGTCGTACCTACTAGTCTACCGCTTCACTAGTCGTACCTAGATAAAGAACAGTGGGAAAATACATCGTGTTCTTCATTTACTGTTTTATTTTATTTATTTATCTACCCTGCTAGCGACCGATAATGAAGTGGTTCACCTTGGATATTCGGAATCCTGTGGACACAGCAGCTTTATCAGCTGACCTTATTGCTATGCAACGATGGTGCGACATTAGGCAATTACACTTAAACACAAAAAAGTGCGTAGTGATAAATGTTTGGAAAAAGAGCAATTCCTACTCAAATGCCGACTGCATTGGGAACACCGAAATGGAATGTGTAGACATAATTAAATACCAAGTGGCGTTACCCTCACTTCTCGATCTTCCCTGGGTGAAACACGTACAGGGAATATGTGGACTAACTAGCAAAAAGTAGGGATTTATTGGAAGAGAACTGGGTAAATGTGATGAAAAAGTCAAAGAGGAATGTTATCTATCGCTGGTCAGGGCTCATTTATAGAATATTCTACAAGTATATGGCATCCTCACGAAGTTGGATTAATTGACGAATTGGATCTCGAGCAGTGTAGAGGAGATAGATTTGTAAAACTTTGCTATGATAAACTTAGTAGCGCAACCAACATATTAAAGGAGCTAGTCTGGGAATCACTCAGGGAGCGAAGGAAAAATTACAGATTAAATCTCTTGGGTAAATCGGAAGGACGTCTCTTTAGCAGTGATGTTGAAAATGAATTATTACCCCCATGTTAACAAAACTAGAGATTAAGTGCAGAACAGATAGATTTAAGATATCATTTGTCCCACGAAAGATAAGGGATCAGAATATAATTTTCCGACCGTAGTAGGGTCATATTCGGGTCGAAATTAGTCTGGTGTGCATTCACCATCTGCCAAACACTCTGGCGGTGACTTGCAGGTTGCTAAATTAAAATAGATAAAGAGAAATCAACTATTTTTTCCTGAGTCTGATTTGTATTAGTACCATGTTGCATTTTATGCGTGTAGGGAAAAAGATTGCCAGCTTAACTGAGGCCATTTATGTCAATAGGAATAGGAGGGGGCCTATGACACTTCCTTGTGGTACACCCGACGTGACCTTGACAGTATCGTATAATACACTGTCTAGGACGACTGTTTGAACACGATCTCTTAAGAATTGTTTGATTCTCATATAACACTCTCGTGTATTCCACAAGTTTCCAACTTCGCGAGTAATTTGCAATGAGGGACTTTATCGAAAGCTTTCTTAAAATCTAGGAATATCGCATCAACTGGAATATTACTTTCACCGAAGTTCATTCATTCATTCATACATCAACTGGAATATTACTTTCACCGGAATAGGAACTAATACTGATCTCGCAGTCTTCCGGCCAGATTCCTTCCTCATAGATACTACGAATCAGTCCATATAGAGCCTTCCTTCCACATTTTCCTAAACATTTCAACAGTTCCGCAAGACTGTTGTCTACCTCCACGACGTTATTTGGTTATATCTCCCTTAAAGCCATTTTATCTCAATAACACATATTATTATTAGGTAATCTACCGGTTAAGGTAGGTTTTTCGATGGACACAGCTACCAAATAAACATTTTGTAACTCCAAACAAAACCCAAGCTAGCAACCTAATCTACATCAGGTCCCTCTTCATCTCTGTGTACTTCTTTCCTCCCTTCATCCCTTCAAACATCCCTATCCTGTTCCTGCCCTTTCCTCGTTTGCCTAACATTCTCCCCTCTATTACCCTCTTCAACATTCCACTACCGCTCAATACGCCTTTCATCCATTTTTCCTGCCTCCATAGGATTTCTCTCAACAAACCCCTCTCCTCACCCACCATCTCCAGTACTTCCTCATTTGTTTTCCTTTCGGTCCATTTCACCTTCTCCATTCTTCTCCACACCCACATTTCAAAAGCCTCCAATCTACGTCTATCCTCCTGCTTCAGCGACCACGTTTCCGCGCCGTACATAGCTACGCTCCATATCAGAGTTTTTACGAGTCTTGTCTTAACATCCCTACTCAACGTCCCCGTCATCAACTCCCTCCTCTTTGAGAAAGCCTCCTTGCCTAGCGCAATTCTTCTCCTTACGTCCCTACCACTTTGTTTGTATTGGTCCAAAACACTTCCGAGAATTGTAAACTCTTCCACCTGCTCTACGTTTTCCCCTCCTTTTATAATGTTTAGGTTAGCCTTTTTCTTCCTGGAAAATCGCACAAACTTTGTTTTATTAATATTGATTTTCATCCCATATCTATCGCACTGAACCTCCAATTCACTCTGTAACTAAAATCAAACTAAATAAATAACCTCGGAAAAAACACAAATGTAATAAAAGAAAATAAAAAAGCAATATCAATAAGGGTATCCGATGAAATAGAAGAACAACTGCACACGATTGGGCCAAATATCGAGGAATTGTGGAGACATCAAGTGAAAAGTAAGCGAAGGAAATATGATAGTAAAGATTTCGATAGGAAAGTTTACAAAAGAAGGAAGAGAATGTTGGGCGAACTAGGAAACTGTTGAATGAATGAATGAATCAGAGGATAATGAATTGGTTAATAAAAAGAAGTGACGCCAACAAGAAGAAGGATTGCATTTTACATTTATCTTCCGTCTTCCCCAGATCTATGTTAGATGAAGTTTTCAAGCAGGCATCAGTTTTTGGGCAGTGTAATTACATATTAACACATCAGCACAGGGAGACTTCGATGAAAGAGTGTGATGGAAGACGAATTTGTAGCTATCTCATCTGATTTTTTCCTCGAGAGGGCCGACGGGGAAATATTCGGCTGAAGAGAGTGGAGGTGTTTCCCATTTCATGGACCACACCCAGATATCTGAAATGTTATGTCGTGAGTTGAAATACAAAGGAGTACCTGCAGGCTTCCAAAGCACTGGATGTGCACGGATAAAAAGAGACTCACGATTATCAGGGAACGTGGGTGGGAGAGATTATGAGGGCACAGAGAAATCGCGTGGTCCACTGAAGAAAACGTTAAAAGCGGTTAATTTTATATGCATGGAGTTATAAATACATACATGTATGCATATGTATGCGTGTATTCGTATAAGAGTGGCTTCTTGTACCCTGTTGAAGGTGGCTGGGATCACCGAAATATCAAAGCGAGTTGTGTCTGTGTTTAGGCTTATCTATTTAGTTTTTACTGTAATTAAATTCAAGTGTGCATGATTATATATATTATATATATATATATATATATATATATATATACACACACACACAGGAATATAAAGTAAATGGAGTTAACACTAGTAGACACAAACACAAAAACAGAAACACATAAAAGAGGAACTCACTGGGTCTCGAATTTTCGGTGGTACCACCACCTTTCTCAAGAGGAGGAAGGAACAGAACTGTTTACACACACTCACACACATTGGTAATATTGAGGGAGATACGTTAGATAATAATAGATGCAAGAAAAATATTCGGTGAGATATCTACCTCTCGTCCATCTATTACCTTTCAGTATGATCTCTAGAAACATCCACTTATTGCATTCCTTCACCTGTGACCCTAATCCTCCTACTTGATAAAGGTCTTTGGTCTCTTGTTGTATCTCTCAGCCACAGTCGCACCTGACGTTTAACGTCCCCATTATCCGCGAAATATTTGCCGCCCGACTGGGTTTGCCTGCTGTGGACCAAGCAGGTGAGAGTCGCTCGGGGCCAAGTTGATGAATTATCGCGATGGAGCAATTCACCTGTAATCAGTTGGCCTGAGGCCAGTTTCTCAAATATACGTGTCGATTTATGAATTATTTTTAACTTGCACAGACTGTGTCTGCTTGCGTCTGCTGATGGTAATAAATGGTGGCAAGGGCGTGTGATGGAGGCATTTTCTTATCCGTGACTACTATCTTTATGTACAGGAGTCGCCATAGTGATAGTTTGCGACAATGTAAACAGTGTATTATAAATAAATGGCGCGAGGAATTTCTGCCGTGAAATTATTATTGTGTTGCATTATAGTTCCAACATTACACAGATTCAGCGGACAAAGCCAGCGTAAGTGTGGAAATATTCCTCATTTTTTCTTTTGATTTTAGGATTCAAGTATTTAGGTAGAAATGCATCAGATTTCATTTACGTATGTTAGAAAATACAAATTGGAGTGCCTCATTCAAAGACGCTTTTCTGTCGGTCACTATTGCTCCTAAAATTTTTCGCAATTTTTCGTACAAAATGTGTCCATAGATCACTATTTTTTTAAAGAAGATCATTTAGATGTTCTGTCAGCCAGTTATTCGTGAATTTTTGTTTTCGTCATTTAGTCAAAGGAATAATATTCCTATAGATTTGCCGAATGTGTTGACAGTTTTAGATCTCATCGTTTTCATGATAGGCCAATCTGCAAAAGAGTACGTTTTCAATCGAATAATTTACTGCGATCTGGAACATGTACGAAATTCGTTCCAAAATGGCTTTTACATCACGATAATTAACCAGCTCACACACTTAATTGCTTGTTCGTCAATTTTTGGCCAAAAACAATACTGTAACGATCCCCAGCCTCCATATTCGCCAGATATGGCTCCGTGTGACTTTTTCCTATTTCCAAAAATTAAGAGAACCTTGAAGGGCCATCGTTTTACAGCCGTAGATGACATTAAAAGCGCATCACTGAAAGAACTAAAGGCTATCTCAAAGATCGAGTTTGAGAAGTGTTTCGGAGATTGGAGGAAGCGCTGGCACAAGTGCACGATCTCCAATGGGGAATACTTTGAAGGTGACAACATCAAGGCATAAGAATAAATAAATATTATTTCCCGAAAAATTAAATTTCCCTTAATTTTTGAACACGCGTCGTTTTTAATTTCATTGCTAGCTGAGCAAATGAGCCATCGCTAGGGGGTGTATCGCAGGGGGTGAATATATACAAGACTAATCTTTGACCCCTACTGCGGTCGGACAATGTTCTTCTGATCTCTTTTCGTTCGTAGGAAAAATGACATCTTAAATCTATCTGTTTATCTGTCAGGAATTGCATCGATTCCCCTTGGTAAAGGAGGTCTATTTAGCAGTGATGTTGAGGATGTATTATTACCCCCATCGGTCTACGGTAGGAGAGATCATGTCAATAAAATTAGAGAGGTTGAAAACAGATAGATTTAAGATGCCATTTTTTCCGACGAACGAAAAGGGATCAGAATTACGTTGTCCGAACGCACTAGGGGAAAAAAGTATTTCAGTTCGAAATGGCGTGTATTCACCCCCTGCCACACACCCTAGTGGTGGCTTGCAAGGTACTAAAATAAATGAATAAAAATAAAGTATGATATGAATATACGTTTTCTTTGCCTGTTAAAAGTAAAAAAAAAGACCGGAGGCTTGAATATGCCGTGTGTTTCAGGAATTTAATGGTGAATCTCCTGATTCATCTATGATCCTCCTCTTAACCTCTCTCATTGAATAATTACATAAAGTGTTATTGTTGGGCATAGAAATTTAAAATTAAGTTGGAAACTGTGTTGAATTATTAATTTGGTTAACCAGAAATGGAATATTTATAAGTTTCAGATTAGAATAAGTTAATCACATAAATATCAACCGTTTTAGCAGATTGATCTATCCTGAAAACGACTGAATGTTTAATAAATGGAAATAAAATACTTCAACTAGACATTGCTCACTGAAGCAGGAGGATAGAGGTAGATTGGAGGCTTTTGAAGCGTGGGTGTGGATAAGAATGGAGAATGTTAAATGGACCGAAAGGAAAACAAATGAGGAAGTACTGTAGATGGTGGGTGAGGAGAGGGGTTTGTTGAGAGAAATCCTATGGAGGCAGGAAAAATGGATGAAAGGCGTATTGAGCGGTAGTAGAATGTTGAAGAAGGTAATAGAGGGGAGAATGTTGGGCAAGCGAGGTAAGGGTAGGAACAGGATAGGGATGTTGGACGGGATGAAGGGAGGAAAGAAGTACACCGAGATGAAGAGGGACCTCATATAGATTAGTTTGCTAGGTGGGGGGTCACAAAATGTTTATTTGATAGTTGTGTCCATCCAAAAACCTACCTTTACCGGTAGATTACCTAATAATAATATACATTGCTCATTTGAATTGCGAATTTTTTCAGTTTGATGAGTATCCGGTTACACTCAGGATTTTTTTGAAATATATGTTATATGAGTCCTCACTAATTATATCCCCAAATAATTTAACTTTTGTAATATGTCACCTTACGAAGTAAATATAAAGGAAAGATGACGAAAAGTCATAGGAATTGTTGCGCAACCAAAGCTGTTCTTATGTCGTTTTTACGAAAGGGAAACTGCGACTTCGATCACTGAAAACTTTTAATTTCATTTGGAAAGGCTACGATTCATATGGCAAAAGAAAGAGTGGGATATGCCCTTGATATTCAAAAAAAGTACCACAAGGTGTTTTCTATTATAATATCAATTTATCCCTATACCATATACGCTGTAAACACAGTTATCAACCGAAAGGTCAATTTGGTGCGGGTCAGGGTTTACCCAATACCAAACCCCAACTAGTGTGTGAATTCCACTCATCAGGTTAGGGGGACATTACTTTTCCCTGTGCCGCCAATGATTTCCCAGGAAGTTCTGGTACACAGAAAACATACAGCTCTAGTGAAGCTGAGGGTATTCAGAGAGGCGTGACTGAGAATCGAACCAGGGGCCTCTGGTCAATAGTCCAACAAAAGTATATCGTGGACTATACCGAACATCAATGTCCTAAGATCTACACAACTTCTTCAAATATGTGATTTACCAGTCAGTAAGTAAGTAATCAACCATCATGATTTTATTTTCAACCACCGGGTCGTGACCTGCTCTCGCATTATCAGTTATCTAGGTTAATAAAAGAGTCTTAGAGACTGCGAATTTCATTAATTTTGAAAGATAGAGAGGATATGATATTTACTAAAAGAATTCATCCATAGTCAATAAAAACCTTCTATATAGCGGGCAATCCACGGTCCGCTTATTCCTCTAACGTCCTGATTTGTTTTTTTCAATTGCTACGACGTTATTTCCAGGTAGTGAGGCAGCAGCTGTAAAAATAGGGGAGAAGCATTCTTAGATTTTACTTATATTTGACCAAAAACCTAGCTCCGTCAAAAATTTATCGCTTCTGTTGCAGTGCCAAGACATTTGACCATAGCTCTCGATTGTATTGGTACCCACTTCTCTAAGTACGTTGTACCATTCAAGTAATTATGAATGGAATTGTCTAGGAATAGTTAAAGCACATTTATAATAAGCTTGAACTGAGATATAAACAAACAAGCTATTTCAAATCTAGCGCAATGACAGTTCACAAACTCTCACTCAGTTCGTAATTCTCTATTTTTCCGCCAGAGGTTTGGGAGGGGTTGATCTCACATTGCTGGAATAAAAGCGTTGCAGTAGGTCACATATTGGAAGAGTCCCGCATAATCATGTCAACTTGCGTGCATTTATTCACTATGATATTATATGTTTCATTATCTGTTCCATGCATCTCATATCCGGAGTGTCCATTGTATTTACCCTCGACGACTTTCTTCATTGTGTAATTAACTCTCAAAGTGTGTCCGGTAAGGTCATCCCTGAATTGTATTCGGTGTTGTAGTTAGAACAATTTTATTCTCCTGATACTCTTAAGAAATTATTCCATTCGATCCATCCAATATGTCTTTTTCATCCCTCTGTAAAGATTAATTTCTTTTGTCATCTTTGTCGTCTTCCATTGTTGCATGTACCTCAATGCCATAAAGAGTACCCTCCAGATGTTACCCGTGTTTTAATGAAGTCATTATTATTTTGGTGGAATGTCCCTGATATTTTTCCGATTCTTTATTATATTCGGACTTCGTTCATCGTTGCTGAGTCTAATTACCAGATTCCAGTACGCACAGTTTCAATCAACTGCTCTGTTATTCCCCAGTACATTATTTGTTTTTCCCGTTGCACTAACTGCGTTAACTAATTACTTTTGTGTTCTCATTTATCTTCTGGAGGCAATTCTAAGATTAATATCGTCGGTAAGTAGATTATTGTCGCTTCCAAAGCTACCTCGCGAGCAATATCGATATTTTCCTTTTCACAGATATCCAATGTCGACTCTCGTTGCCAAAATGTGTCGACCATTACGTACGTCGTCCACCCAGACAGACCGTGAGATTATATGCTGACCCAAATTCCCCACTAAGTAGTGCCGATATAGCCAAGGCTGTTTCCACGACAATTTTTGTTAATTTTTTTCGTTCTGAGCCAAATGCTTTCATGTGAGTATTTTTTTCGTCGTGCTTACAAAGGAATCGATTTATTTTGACGATTACAGCATACGTTGACAACACGGCACTACAAATATGAAATGCTCACGTTATTTTCCCTTTAGTAAGTTTTTCAACGCAAAGTTTTTAATCTTCACGCAAGTGAACATGAAAAAATGCAAAATCTCTTCAGTTCGAACGAACTTTCTTCTGTAGGATTGCTCAGTCATATTCTAAACTGATAGCATTGCAATTCTAAATGAATATTCAAACACTAATATTTAATTTAGTCGTTTAGTTTTTAGTACCCTGCATACCACACCTACGGTAGATGGCGGGGGGGGGGTTGATTACGCACCAGACGAATTTTGAACTGAGATACCTTTTCCCTCTTTGAGCGATCGGACAAGTGTATTCTGATCCCTTACCATTGTCCAATTGTTCACTGCATTTTGCGCTTGTACCGAGTCACTCGACAGGGGTCCACCGATCGATCACGATTGATCGTGAACAATGCTAGTAGGAGATTGGCGCTTGGCGAGTATTGATGGTGAATCACGCCGGGAGGAAAAACGTATTCCCGATATTTCTATTCATATCTTGTGTACCAATCTTAAATTGGGTATTGTTATTATAAGGTAATCTACCGGTTAAGGTAGGTTTTTGTATGGCACAATTATCAAATAAATATTTTGTAACTCCAAACAAAACCAAATTCAGCAACCTAATCTACATCAGGTCTCTCTTCATCTCTGTGTACTTCTTTCCTCCCTGATCCCGTCCAGCATCCCTATCCTGTTCCTGCCCATTCCTCCCTTGCCCAACATTCTCCCCTCTATTACCCTCTTCAACATTCCACTACCGCTCAATACGCCTTTCATCCATTTTTCCTGCCTCCATAGGATTTCTCCCAACAAACCCCTCTACTCACCCACCATCTCCAGCACTTCCTCATTTGTTTTCCTTTCGATCCATTTTACCTTCTCTATTCTTCTCCACACCTACATTTCAAAAGCCTCCCTATATTTCTGAGATAAATCATTTTTCTAATACAGGAAAACATTCATTTTTCAATTGCAGAATAGAAGATTGGGAGGCTCTACCCCAAAGTATCCCAGACCCAAGTGACGCTGGGATATTTACGACAAGACTGAGAAAATTCATCTATATTTTCTGAGAGGGTATGAAGTTTCTGTTTACTTATATATTTTTGATTCCCTGTACGAGTGAAGTATTCACTACACTTCTTGTTTTCCGTCTCATGTTACCACCTGACCTAATGGATGACTTTTACCTATTTATATTTTTTAAGAATAATAATATCTCAAGCGAATCTGAAAAACGTTATTCAATTTGTTCAACGAACGACCTAAGAATAGCGAGTGTTAGTAAATATTGGTCATTTGTAATGCATCGTTTGTGTCTCGACCAAATATTGGAATCGTCTTCCTGTTTGGTCTTCTTCTTCATCAACAAGCGGGGGATGCTTTGGCAACATGTTTTCTTCCAGTGAACATCGAGATTCGTTGCGAAATTTCCGATAGTGTTTCAAATCTGCCAACGTGACCTTTGTCGTTCTTTTCTGTGTCACTGAATATCCACTGGCTTCTTATCTTCTACCTATTCTGCTGTTATTGTCCTCGGCTCACTTCCACTGTAAGTTCTAAGCCAGCATTAGATGTTGAATACGCGGAATTGCCTGTACCAATCGTTAAAGCATTTATTAAGTGACTAATATATTAACTCCCAAAAAAATACGGGATTATCGGATTATAAAATGGAAAAAATATCTATGAATTTGTAAAACAACATTTTTAAACATAAAATTACCTAAGAGTTTCATTTAATCAATTAAACTTGAACCGTAATCATTCTTAAAATTTCCAAACACATCAAATTTATTTGAAAACAGAAATAATTTGAGTTCGTAGCAAATAAAACGAGACAATACCGTGGTCATGGTTACTATTTAACCAAAAAGATGGAGACTGTTAAACAAAACATATTCGAAATGAAATTATTCATTTTTTGAGCGAACTCGAAAGTTGACATGTCACTTTTCATCTATAATTCTAGGCTCATTTGTTAAATTCAGCTCTCAACTTGAACATTGAAAAAAATTCAACAAAAATTCGAATAATTATCCTTGTTCACGGATAGTGAAAAACGTCATATGAATGAAAATGCAGGATCAGCCCCAGAGATAAGTAGAATAAATTCGGGGAAAAATATAGTGCAGATCAATGTAATAATTACCAAAATTATTCAAAATAGCACCCTTGTGCATAGACACAATGATCCCAGCGCCTCAGCCAATCGCGGTACGCTTACTGGAAGGTGTTGACGGGAACCTCATTCAGGCCCTTCGTCACGGCCTTATTGACGTCATAAAGCGTTCCAAAATGGACGTATTTCAAGCTCCTTTATATTCTTGGACAAAATGTGCGGCGGTGGTCTATAAAATCACTTTCACAGCGGTGAAAGAGATCATTCAAGGTTGTCACACGAGCGAGCAGTCTTCTGGTCTTCCGACAGCCCCTGAGGGACCATCTTAGCACACGCATTTACCATGGCTAAATTTCCTGTAAGAAAGCGATGCAATGTGGTTTTCGGGATATTTAACTCTTCTGCTAACATTAGGACACTTCGACGTCGATCGCGATTGATCGTGTCTCTCACTTTTTGCACATTTTCGTCATCGTCACTTATGCCAGTCGAATTGCTTTTCCAAGATCTCCACACTTTCCCGTCACAACATTTCCACCTTAACCCATTTGCGTCGGAAGGAAAACAAAATAATTTTATTTATTCGGGAGAAAGGCCCTTTATAATCACGTAATATATACTGCAGAAGTTATGCTTACATTACAAAAAAAAAACGAATGTCTTTCGTGAAATATTGTCCGCCATATTGAATATTTACTGTATTTGACACCAGAGGAGCTGCTGTCAATGAGATATCAGAATCATCAATGCCACACATATGGGGAAGTTTAATGTGGATGAATGAATCTATGAAACGAAATGAATGAATGAATTTTGAGCATTTTACTCCTTATCTTCCGACAAACCTGGTTACGGGAATGACGTTAATAGGATTCTGGGTGGATGAAAACATGTAAATGACGACAAATGAATTTAAGGAAACCAAGAATTACGTAATAGGTAACAACCCGAGTGAGGAAACGTCATTATAGTGACCCAGTCTGCTGAAAAATTGAAAGACATGAGTTCCAATCTAGGAATTGGCACTTAAATTATTATCCATACTATCCAAGATAATCTTGGTGGGAAGAGAACAGTCGTGCAAACACTGGAATTCATCAATATCATCTGATGGGATCCGAAACTGTGTTGAATTTGATACCCAGTTTTAGTTAAAATCTCAGGTTATTTAGATGCTGTGTTAAGACTACAACAAATAAGACTAAACTACAAAACATTGTCCCCATTTCATGAATTTAAATCTATTTCGGACGGATTTTAATACAATATAATAATCTCAACCCACATGCTAAAAGAAATTGGCACCTCCTAACGAAATGTTTTTTACAGTAATTGATAGTCCCTTCGGGTACTAAGAGGGCAAGAAAGGCTGAAGTTGATGGCTAGGAGCTATTCTGGGCTATTGAGTTCACTCATGACACTATGACCCCACACTATTGCTTTAGGGGTATGGATCACTCGAATAGGAGCAATAGACTTCAGCTATAATAGAGCAATAGAATATAAGAGCAATTAGACCTCAGCTATGATTAAATAATTCAAGCGATCCTTTGCTTACAAACATGCCTACATGCAATAAAAACTTTCAATCATAAGTACTTAGTTCTATAAAGATTAGCAAAACAAAATGTATTTGCCTCTTACCTCCTGACGAGAAACCAACTTAAACTGGAACCTATAACTAAATTTGATGAGATGTGGTGAATATTCCAGATTTCTGATGATAAGAAGATAATTAGCTAGGTCTCCAGTTTGAAAAAGGTAATTGACGTGGGAATTCGCAAGGAATAATGCTATCCGCGTTTCGCTTTTGTTTAATAAATAAATATGGCGATGCCATTGTTTGGTTGCTATGCTTAGAGGTATTGCGAAAGTTAAACATGATAGAATTTAGAAAGGAGTGACGTTGCTCAATTTTCAACATTCCGTTCTATGTTACGAGAAAAATATTTATTTTTGCCTTGAATTTGAGCAAAATCACTTGAAGAGTGATTGCATGTTGTTTTTGTATAGTTAACGAGGAATGTCATTGTTCGGCATATTATTAACGTTTGCGCGTTATGTGATTTAGCTATTGGAGTGTTTATTGGCTTACATAATGGTTAAATACTGTTTTCGTTCAGCAAATTATACTTTAGAATGTCATTCCTAGTCCGAGTACATTAATGATGGTGTGTGTTTTGTGATTTCTGCTGGTAGAAGAATTAAAGTTTTGTTTCGAAGTTTCAGTTTGTAGTAAATTTTATCATTCATCTTCTTACGATCTTGATTCATTATTTGTTTATTTATTGTCTTTTGATTTTTGAATCAGATGTTCTGTTATAAAATTATTTTGAATTCAAATTGTTCAAATCTCAAATTTTTTGGGTGAGTGAAATTTTTATATTAAGCCCAGCTTCACCAAGTAATGGTCAATTTTTTCGGTGCCTACTCATGCATTTAAGTACGTACTCTCTAGTAAGAAAAATCTCTGCCACAAGAGAAATAATAATATTATGTGCAGAGGTCGATTTTGAATCGAAGACCGCAGGCTGTCGTATCTTCCTTCTCCGGAACGCTAACAATTCACCCTTAGTTCCACGACCTACGAGGTCTGTTAAAAAAATATCGCCAACTTTTGAATTTCCGCGAGTTACGTATATATAATTTTCGACTTTTTGTGTGGCGTTATGTTGGTGCTTATGTCTCTCACTTTTGCCGAAAAGTTCGGCCATTTTGAATGCTCAGTTAATTGTTGGCAGCTGTTTTGCTTCGACGTGTTTTGTCTTGTCTTCGATTTTTGCCTGTTCCAAAAAAAATGGATCAAAAAAGGGGAGAGAAAAACCATTAAATGGCATTAATATGAGAGAAAAAACCATTCATTAATCGAGAGAAAAACCATTAATATGTCCGACCATCCACGAAAGGTTGAGTTCACCGTATTTTGTCCGACTCCAGTGGTGCTCCTGTCGGCGGATTTTCCAACTCCCCGATTCCATACCCACTCCACCAGGATGCGCCACTTGCGATTATGAAGCGCACCCTTTTCTGAACGTAATTGCCGAAACGTTCAAAGAATGAATGCCTATTAAGACGAGCTATGTGACGTGCAAATTGCACACTCCACCGAGTCGCTTCACTTGAGTGTGACTTTTTCCGAAAGCCATCGGGTATTATTACGTATCTGGGATTTGAAACCGATTATAATTAAATACGCCGTGGCGTGTTCACTAATTTTCACCTCTTACGTCTACTTCGCTTTAAATCACGCGGTCGAAAGGGAATTTCCTCGTGATACATCGCCTGTTTCCATTTTCCTCCATAACTCGGCGCAATGAGAAAATACCTGTAAACACGATTGAAGACATGGATTGTTCACACTGAATGTAAGAACATAACTTAAGAAGTGGATATACGAGTGTCATCTTACCTCTATTATTTTACATTCAGCAGTGGTCACAGGAGTTACACGTGATGACAACTTGATATGAAATAAGATTCATGCTCATCATTTAAATTAAACCGTCAAAGTCATCCAATCACAAGGAAAATAGGAATCTTGAGTCGACCAATCGCGACAGACAATGCAAATTGTGAAGTGTCAGGAACCTTCTCATTGGTCAACCTATAAATAAAAGGAAATTTTTGCTAGGTAGAGCACAGTGAACTTTCACCTTGTTTAAGCGATTTTGAGAGTCCTACCTTAAGGTATGTTCTTGGATTGGCTCTGTCCACAAGTGGACTATCCAAGACTTATGAAACTTCCAAAAGAATAATTCTTAATAAAGCTACATTCGTTGAAAATTACAATAACAGCTGTACAAGCAGTCTTTCTGAGCATTCTTACTTAAAGGAATATGTTTAATACGGCCTTCTATAGATCTCCCAGTTGCATTCAGTGAAGAATCATTAATAATGAGAGGGAATGGAGCACATTTTTTTGGAAAACTAACGATAACAGCGCTGGATAATGAGACAAGGGAGTTGTGAAGAAGGGATACAGAGAGAAAGGAAAAGGATGCTGCGACTTGGTGACGACGTATCCACTTAATAGTTGAGGGGAGGAGGAATACCCTTCAATAATGATACCACTCATTATGGAAGAGGAATTGACACTATACAACCTTAAGATAAAAAAAGATTAAAATAAAGATTATGGACTTCAGTCATTGAAGCCAAGATGGTCTTGAAGTCAGACAAGGAAAAGACACGCTGGGACTAGCAGAAGAGTGTATATACTTAGGGAACAGGATAACCAGTAGAGGGAGAAGGAATAAGGATATGAATATTAAGGAGGAGAAATTATAAGTATGGCTAAGAAGGCTTCATATCAGAAGAAGCAACTGCAGGATCCTACAAGCTTGTACAGTGCTTAGCATAGAAATTCATTATCAGACAATTCATAAAAAATTATATGCATGGATATGTTCAACAGATTCAGGTTTAAGGTCGTGGAAGTTCTTCATAATGAAAATAAGGAGAGTTTGCACTTTTCCACAGATATATTATAGCGTACGACTTCAACTCACAGAGTTAATCATCAGGTACAAGACTTGTATCTTGTACTTGTACCTGTACTGTACTTGTACCTTGTACAAGTCTTGTACCTGATGATCAACTCTGTGAGTTGAAACGCGTCGTACGCTATAATAAATCTGTGGAAAAGTGCAAACTCTCCTTATATTCATTATGTACATGGAGTCTACTTTTATATACACTTGAGACTTGGGAATAGAATATGCTGAGAAAAGAGGAGATATGGAGGTTATGGAAATGTGATGCTGCATAAGAATGCTGATAATAAAGTGGATAGACGGTAAGAAAAGAAGAAATACTTGGAATAAAAAGATGAAGAGAGAATCTTATAGAGAACACTTGCAAGAAGTGGATGTGAGAAGGAAACTGATTGGGCACGTCCTATGAGAGATAATCAGAGACACAAAAATGAAATTTAGACGAATAAAAATCGTGTCAATCGTACTTCAATCGAAATATCGTATCGAATGTATTCGATTATATTATTAACGTGTCAACGTAAGCAAATCAAAGGTTTTGAGACTTTCTAAACAGAGGAAGGCTAAGTTAAATATTAAAATAGGAGTTCATAAGCTACAGATGGTGGAATAGTTTACGTATGTTGGAAGTGTGCTGGACAGCAATGGTCAAAGTAGTAGGGACGTAAGGAGAAGAATCGCACTAGGCAAAGAGGCTTTCACATTAAGAAGGGAGTTGGTAACACGGACCTCGAGTGAGGATATTACGAAAAGGTTCTTCAAAACTTTGAGCGTGGTTTCATACGGCGTCATTGTGATTGTATGAGCGACGTATGAATTTAGAGTGATATTCCGATGTACTAACCGTTGGAATATTTTGAACTTCAATGCAACGACAGTAGGACTTTCCCTGTGGTACTTGGCCATAACTTTGACAGAGTAAACTGGAGATTAAGTCCATATGCAGTATGGATAATCTATTCGATGAGGAATTTCGATTTGCATGGAGTCTTGCGATATTGATTTTATGGGTTTTCAAATTACTCGATATTTAACTTCGCTTTCCACTTCCTCACTGTCTTACACCCGTCTTTCTCGTCTTCCTAACACTGCCCATCCGGACTCTCCGTTCCCCACTCGCACCTGGGCAGTCTGAGACATGTACAGGTTGCGGATCAGTGTCCTGTCCCTCCAATCCATTCCTATTTTCTGCAATACACGCATTAATTTTTCCCAATTCACTCTATCAAACGCTTTTTCGAAATCTACAAAACAGGCAAAAACGTCCTGATTGTACTCTATATTCCTCTCGATTAGTGATCCCATTACAGCAATGGCATCACGCGTACCTCTCCCCTTCCTAAACTCAAACTGATCATCCCCTAAGTAATCATTTGCCTTACTCTCTATCCTTTTGTTTTTCGTTTTGTTTTGTGTGTGAAATAATGTTTTGTCAGGAGAATGAAAGAATTTTGTCGTCGTAATATATGTTTCCATCCAAACGTTACTTTAATCGGTACGTAGGGCAATAAATACACTCATAATTCTCGATACCGACCGGAACTAAACCCTGCGTTATTCAAACTTAATAAAAGAATCATCTTTTTATTAACTCTCACGTTATTTCTCAGCGAGATTGAAACGTGGTAAGACGCTATAAAGTGGATAAAAATAATTAGTAAGAACCATCTTCAAACATACGAGAACTCGTACATTGAAAATGAATATTCCCATTGAAGCAAAATCGATATTCCCGTACATTTACAGTTAGTTTATTGTTAATTCATCAAATATAGCAGTTAAATGATAATTCAAATAGAAATCAATATACGTATATATATATATATATATATATATATATATATATATATATATATATGTTTGTCTCGACATATTATTAATATCTTGGATTCCGATAAACCGTTGTTCAGAAAGCGGACGCCATTTGTTTCGTTGGCAGTATGTTACTTATTTGCGGTTTATTTTCGTATCTGAATTGTTGTTTACTTTCGTACCGTTCCCTTGACAGCGTTGTGGTAAACATTCGTTGTTTACTTTAATTGTTTACTTCCGTATCACAAATGTTTGACGGGACATCCATCATTTCGTGTCTCGTGTTCGATTGAATTAATCAGACAACTTCCAGTTGATCAACATGCTGCTCGGTTCCTGCTGAGTGAAGCCATTCTAAACACTTCCGTGGCTTCATTCATCAAGGCCACGAAAAGATTTTAACTCTGATGAAGATAAGGAGGAGAAATGGCGATATCAAAAATGATCTTGTCGCCCTTTGTCTACACTGCTATTAGTCTTCGTCATACATATATTTGTAAGAAAAGATACATCAAGATTGGAACTCAGGAATGTTAATGCTTAGACTGTTCCGTAATTCTTGTATAGTTGAAGTAGCCATTTATACCATATTCAGATTCTACAACGAAGAGTTTGAAATTGGCAATGCGAGACGGTGACTAACTGGATAAATTTTATCCGAGAAGTTTGCGCCGATTCATTCCTTGCTGCAGATCTGACCAGAAATTGACTAAATTGTCTATTCACGGCGGGAGTCTTATTTAGGCAGAACGTTGGGTTTTCGGAGGTATGTATTTGACAATACACCAGGGATATTTTATGTACGAAGTGCCCAATATTATATTAGATACGCTATTAAATGTAGCAATATAAATTAATCCGTCCAGGAAAGTCAATAATATCTGGCTAATGGGCAATTTATGACAGCCTTTCTCATCATATGCATTTCACTGGCATTCGCAAGAAAAAATTACGTGATTGAACTTTTGGGGTGCACACAAATACTTCCATAGGGCTGTGGGTCATTAAAAAGAGAAGAAAATGTAGATAGTGGGACGTAAATGGCCCTAACTTAAGATCCATATCAATGTGAATTTAAGGGGCGCCAACTACGAGTATATGTTTGGAATGACTTATTCGAGCAAATGATGCCGGGTATTGTGCATCCATATTTCCTGCCTCCTTTTGATTTCTCCCAAAAATCCCCTCTCCTCACCCACCATATCCAGTACTTCCTCATTTGTTTTCCTTTCGGTCCATTTCACCTTCTCCATTCTTCTCCACACCAACATTTCAAAAGCCTCCAATCTACGTCTATCCTCCTGCTTCAGCGACCACGTTTCCGCGCCGTACATAGCTACGCTCCATATCAGAGTTTTTACGAGTCTTTTCTTAACCTCCTCACTCAGCGTCCATGTCATCAACTCCGTCCTCCTTGAGAAAGCCTCCTTACCTAGCGCAATTCTTCTCCTTGCGTCCCTTCTACTTTGACCGTATTGGTCCAAAACACTTCCGAGATATGTAAACTGTTCTACTTGCTCTTTTTTTTCCCCTCCTATTTTAATGTTTAGCTTAGCCTTTTTCTTTCTGGAAATTCGCATAACCTTTGTTTTATTAATATCGATTTTCATTCCATGTTTATCGCACTGAACCTCCAATCCACTCAGCAATGCTTGCAACTCCTTGGCTGAATGAGCAACTAATGCTTGGTCATCAGCAAACCTAACCGATTTTACAAATTCCCCTCCGACTTTCATTCCTACCTCCATCTTTTCCCATAATGCCTCTTTAATCATTTCCTCTACATATACGTTGAACAGTACCGGTGACAATGGGTAACCCTGCCGTACACCTCTTCCTAACACTGCCCATCCGGACTCTCCGTTCCCCACTCGCACCTGAGCAGTCTGAGACATGTACAGGTTGCGGATCAGTCGCCTGTCCCTCCAATCCATTCCTATTTTCTGCAATACACGCATTAATTTTTCCCAATTCACTCTATCAAACGCTTTTTCGAAATCTACAAAACAGGCAAAAACGTCCCGATTTTATTCTATATTACTCTCGATTAGTGATCTCATTACTGCAATGGCATCACGCGTACCTCTTCCTTTCCTAAACGCAAACTGATCATCCCCTAAGTAATCATTTTTCCTGCTCTCAATACTCTTGTTGATGATCCTCAGAATAACTTTAGCTGCGTGGGAAATCAAACCTATTGTTCTAAAAGAAAGACAAGTCCAGGAAAAAATAAATGGAGTTTGCATTCTGAACTAGATCTCTAGCAAGTATTAGTAACAAGTATTATATGTACCTCGCATCTCTCTCTGTGTACGGTGAGAGCTACGCATGACGAAAGCGGAAGTTTGGTATTGTGAGAACAGTTTAACTGTTCAGCTGTCATTATTAAAAATAACTCTGGCGATTGAGAAAAAATGACCTCTGACGAAACTATCGTCTCTGTAAATCATGCATAATTACACGGAAACGGTGAAGTATAGCTAATACTGGCCTGATGCTACGTTTAATTCAAGCGTGTGACCAGTTTTATATTACCATCCGCTTAATTCGCGTTGTGTGCCACCTTTGGATACCAGCCAGCGGCCTAAAGGCCAGTAAGCACATGCCCATAAAATTGAACTTTTCCGCATATCTCGCATGAAATTATAGTTTCAGTGAATTAGCATTCATTTCTGGATTTAAAATGATTTCCAAAGGAAATGCAGTCATCTAGAGCTTAATGCGTAACCCACACCATCCGTCGTGCAATTCGGTATTAATGTAAGGTCGTAGAAGAGCTAATGGCCAACTGCGAGTTTTCCACAAGATGAACGCTTAAATTAGTCCATTTATATCCTATAAGAATTATTCAAATGAATTTTATGAGAAAATGAGAATATTTCTTTTATCATAATAACTGAAGAATATTATTTACATCATTTCAATTTATTGATTTGGTAACTAGGTTGCTTTTATTTGTTTACGATTTTGTAAACAGTTTTCTAGTCTTTCGCGGACCCATACAGGTACGTCTTTTGAAGTGGTATTTATGGTAAAACATGGTACAATGCTTTTTGTACACACTGTGAGTTACATTCTATCCATATCCTACACTTTTTCTTCCAGAAAGTGGGTTAGGAAAAAAGATCCTGCCTTCCTAATGGAAAAATGTTCGAAAGTCGAAAAAGATATACCTGCTTCAGTTTTTTGTTTTATCTTAGAATTACGAAAATTATTCACATAAAAATTAAACAACATGGCTTTTCCACTTAAAATATTTTTATTCTCACGACCTAGGTTTCGTTATAATATAACATCATCAGGTCATACTATAACGAAACATAGGTCGTGAGAATAAAAAATGTTAAGTGGAAAAGCTAAGTTGTTTAATTTTTATGTTAATATGAAGGTTTTACACCATGTTACCCCAGAAACTGTTTTACTTACGAGAATTATATTTCGTATAATTGAAGTATTTCCAGGTTCCATCTTACTTTCAAAAGTTTCACTGAATACATATAAAAAATAATATTTTCGAAGTCGTTCAATTTGGCCAAAATCAATGATAGTGAAAATGCAATGGCAACTGACCAAAAGATACCGTCTGCACATCTATAGCTACATGGTACCCTGCAAGTCACTGCTAGGGTTTGTGGTAGGACGTGATTCAACACCAGGCATGCAACATCAGAAATTAATATTTGGTAATTTTTTGTTGCAATAAATACGTTACATCATTCACAAATGGAAAATAATGATAACTGTAGGTACATGCACTATGATATCTAAGTGCGATATACTTCTCTGCTCATAAGAGGCGAAATGTTAGTAATAAGCATGGAAATAAACTATGGCTAAATGAAATAGTTGCTACCTGCTAGTATAATTAAAAAATGAAAACATTTCCCCTCTAGCAATGCCGAGTACAGTTTTTATGATACCTTATCACTCGTGAGAAATATGGAATCTCTACGATGGAGTTAGACCAGGGTATAGCCTCTTGCCAAAAGTATTCAACCAATGTATTGAAGAGATAATGAGAATGCATCAAAGGAGTGAAGGTGAATCTCTAAGGAATTAACAATCTTCGTTTCGCAGATGACGTCGCAGTATTTCTGGATGCACGAGAAAGCATTCATGAAATATATGTGCCAGGAAGTGATTCAAGAATGTAATCGTATGAGGAACAGTAAGAAAAAACTTTAATCTTTAAATCTTTTTTGTGGAAGAGAGAAACTTAAGTAAATATCACACTGGAGCAAGTGAAATCCTAGCCTGCTCATTAGTACAACTTGGGATGGAAGAGATTCGACCGGCATCAAGCGAAGAACAGATCAAGCTAATTAAGACGTTTGAGAAGAAGAGGCAGCTACTTTTTCCGAGAAAACCTGACTTTCCGAACAGGGAAGCAGTTTGCGAAAACGTTTTTATGAAGAATATGGATCCGAAACATGGAACACTGGATCCGAAACGTGGAAAACTGGAAAAGTGGACCAGCGAAGCATAGAAACCTTTGAAACATGGTGCTGGAGGTGAATGATGAAGGTTAAACGGATAGAAAAAGAGAGGAACGAGGAATTATGAAGAAGAGCAGAAGAGGAAAGGACATTATGGAAAACTAACTCTACGGCAAACAATAACTTATTGGATTGAACATACCTTGAGGTACAGTGGATTAGTTAGAAACATAATAGAGGGGCATAGTGAAGGGTTGATCATACGAGGAAGACCGAGGGACACGTAAGTAGGACAAATTAAGGACGCATAAGAGAAAAGCTGTCAAGGGGTGAGTGGGAAATTCAAACTGAATAGTGAAAAATGAAGGGTTGCATTAAACCAAACTTAAGATTAAAATGATGATGAATAAGTTTATCGATGTCAGTCAAAAGATCTCCAGCGCATGTTTTAATTCAAAACTGCCTGTCATGTGATATCTTCAAAATTTGAGTACTTGACCCTCTTGTTCATCTCAGCTCCTTAAATGAAGGAATCAGTGAGAATTCGTCACACCTCACATCTTCAATCATCTTAAATAGCGAATGTTTTTGGCCTTTTGGTAAAGAGCTTGGCCTTACTTTACTGTAATCGTTTTCTGGAACTTTCTTTGCAGCGAACACGATGGCAGTAACCGTACTTAAACCGCATGTTTTCTGGGATGAGTCCAATGTAATCTTCTCCGGGAAAAAATTAAAGATTTCCCTCTCGTATCTTGAATAACTTTGTCCTCTTGAATAACCGTCCCGTATTTTTTAAGGTTATATTTTGATATTTCAGTCAAAGAAAAAAAAATTTTTTTGACGGATGCAGGTAATCATAACCTATTTTTGGCAGTTTGCAATTTTTACAAATACAGAAAATTTTGTTCATTACAAAGATCTACGGAAAGTTACATTCTACAGTAAAACAGCAGATTATGGCGGGATTGTTTTCACAAATTATAGTGGAACACCAAATACGTAGATCCATCCTTCCTCACTGAAATCAGGTTTGTGTCCATAAATTTCGATTTTCTAAATGATGACGGGGACGTTGAGTAGGGATGTTAAGACAAGACTCGTAAAAACTCTGATATGGAGGGTAGCTATGTACGGTGCGGAAACGTGGTCATTGAAGCAGGAGGATAGACGTAGATTGGAGGCTTTTGAAATGTGGGTGTGGAGAAGAATGAAGAAGTTTAAATGGACCGAAAGGAAAACAAATGAGGAAGTACTAGAGATGGTGGGTGAGGAGAGGTGTTTGTTGAAAGAAATCCTATGGAGGCAGGAAAAATGGGTGAAAAGCGTATTGATCGACAATAGTGGGATGTTGAAGAAGGTAATAGAGGGGAGAATGTTGGGCAAGCGAGGTAAGGGCAGGAACAGGATAGGGATGTTGGACGGGATGAAGGGAGGAAGGAAGTACACAGAGATGAAGAGGGACCTGATATAGATTAGTTTGCTAGGTGGGGAGTCACAAAATGCTTATATGATAGTTGTGTCCATCCAAAAACCTACCTTAAACGGTAGATTACCTAATAATAATAATAAAACAAAATTCTCAAAATAGGAAGGTGCACAAATCGCTTGACAATCGTTACAGGTTCTATTATCTCACATGTGTCGATCTCTCTCGATGTTCTTGGCAGAACGGTCGAGACGGTACTTGAACATAGCATCGCGGATTACGCAAACAATTAGAGACATGTCGAATTTGACCTATCCTTATTGGCTGTCATTCTTGCAAGCGAATAGGATGAATCCAACGG
>CM073778.1:26036654-26091654 GCA_037158775.1 Hetaerina titia
GTTCTGAACTTTGCTGTTGCAAAAGGCAAGGAAATTCCTCTTACTTTTGGATCAATACACGTCTGTCACGCCTTTATACCGGGTCCTATTTATGATTTCTTCGGTGTTGTCGGCCATTGTCGCGTTTGTTTACTGTTTCGCGCGGCGTCGGTCTTTTGTTATCAACAATCTCCTTTTCATGCCACGCTCGCTTCTGAACGATAGTTGGGTGGAACTCGTCTGGAAAAATAATTAGCCTTACCTGAAAGTGTTTCTCGTATAATTTAGCGTTCGATTCTCGTGGGATTGTGATAACATTCGCCTGCTTACCATTGTGTCATACAGATATTTCGGAGATTTTTGTGCACGAGAAGTGGGTTTAATAATTTTCATCGCCTCCCTTCACTCGCGGGTTTCAAATGCGAATCTAGCGTCACGATATTGGATTTTAAATTCAATTAATGTTTCTAAAGTCTAAAAAATATGAAATTAGTGAAAGGAACACAAAATTTATGTCAAAAAATGTTGTCTACTGTGATGCTTGGCTCCTAAGTTAGCCATTTTCTCAAAGCGTAATTCCGTTTACAAGTCCCCGCCACTCCCACACATGTAGTCTGCTGATAGCAACAAATGTTGCATTAAACAATTTGAAATTTTTAAAAAGTTTCATGTAGCATTTTGAGGAATATTTACAGGGGAATTCTGACATGGTGCTTTGAGAAACTGACCCCAGTCCTCCACGCTGGCTGGCTGTATCGTATGGGGAAGAGATAGGCGAACGGGAGATGGCGCGCATCGCCTTGCGTAAGTGCGAACTCCACGATCGCTTTGCTCAATCCGGGGAAGGTTCGCCACCGCGGGCGCCCAAGAACAATCGCCCCGGTTTGGTGCGGGTGCCTTCGCGGTGATTGCCTCACGACCTCAGAGGTTGCTTTTTATTATTTTTGAGTGCGCATTTTGATTTCGCTAAACTGTGACCTGGAAAGGTGGATACTCCCGAAACATCTTTTCATTTGGATTGAGGTATTAATTGCTTATCGATTCGGGGAGAATGGTACGCCAAAGCTATACATACATATATATATATATATATATATATATATATATATATATATATATATATATATATATATATATATATATATATGTTTCTAAAAAATATTCATTCACATAGAAATAGAGATAAGGAAATGGGAAAGGAACACACATGAAGGACAAACACAAGAGAGGTGGGGAAGGCGGATTTGAGCAGATCACAAATGTGAAAATATTTTCCTCGACCGGGACTTGAACACCGGATCTCTCCACTTGCCGGGCGGATGATCTAACCACTTGAGCTATCGAGAAAATGTACTTTACACTGAAATCTGCGATCTTATAAAGTGCCCAAGTGCTCCGATTCATTGCCCAGGAGATGGCGTTAGGGAGCTGTTACACCCACAAAAGGAGAAATAGACAAACACAAGAGGAGAATGGACAGTAGGTTAGCAAGCATACAACATCATAAAGGATAGGAACGGTGCGTTTCATGGCACGCATAGCCAGAAGAAGAGACGAGTCACATATATATATATATATATAAAAACACAGTAATCAACCCGAAGGTCGGTTTAGTAGGTGATGGTAGAGCTCACCCATGTACCAAGCCAGGCGGCGTGTGAATATTTACACATCAGGGTAGAGGGGCCAGTTCCTTTCCCTGTGCCGGTTATGGTTTCCCAGGAAGATCTGGTACCCGAAAAATCAACTAGCTTGGGTGGAGCTGCAGGTGCTCAGAGTGCCTTGACCGGGAATCGAACCCGGGACCCTCCGGTCAGTAGTCCAACGCTCTACCCACTGGACCACCGCGACCCACATATATATATATGTATATTTATATATATATGTATATATATATATATATATACACACACATATGAAGGAAGAACACAGGAGAGGGGGGGAAGGCGGAATCAAGCAGATCACGAGTGTAAAATTATTTCCTCGACCGAGACTTTAACTCCGGATCTCTCCACTTGCCGGGCGGATGCTCTAACGATCTCTTTACCACTCTGCCAACTCCAACCACCTAACGAGGTGGTTAATCCAGATAGGTTGGTAAAATAACAAAGCAACAGTAGAGTAATCAAACAAGGGATTGAAGTTATTGTTGGGTGCTCAACAGTGGCAATGCGATAGGCGTGGGATGAGGATTAAGCACAGGAAAACCAAAGTGGCAGGAGTGTCGATTGGTAGGAGAGCTAATTTAATTAGAGCTTAATATTAGTCAGTGGAGCGTTTCACGTATTTTGACAATTTTTTGGGGAAAAATCGGCGTATCGGCGATATGGGACAGCATCAGAAGAGTTGGCGACAGATGCAGTTTTAAGAGGAAGAGGATTCATGATGGTGAAGATGTAAATAAAAAAGATTATTTACAACTGTAATATGGAGCGTAGTGCATCATGGATGTATCACCTTTTCTTTAAGCCAAAAAAATGAGCTTAAGCCTAAATTGGAGGCTTTTGTGGAGTGAGTGTGGCGAATAATGGGTAGAGTTTGACTGGGAGAATTTTCACATATAATTTGAGAAGAAAATAGCTATTTACCGCCATACGTAGAGAGAATAATAACTCTTAAGTATCCGCCAAAATTAATCTTTACTTTGTGGATTACACCAGAACGAAAGAACGGTATAAAAAATACCCAAATAAGTATGCTTCAAGACTTTTACATTTATGCTTTGATTGAATCTTTTGCACTTAGATCTCAATCATTAATAAATCTAAATGTTCAATATTTCACGGACCTTATTTTATTTTGGAATGGCGTCCGATAACCTGATTTCATTTTCATTCAAACTCGTTTTGGAAATTCGCAATGTTTACAAATATTGCAAGTATTGCTGGTGGTTTTGTGGAGACCACATTTGCCGAAGGTGAAATTTCATCATTTCATATTTTCACGTTCTGCTAACAAGTTAAAAGGCATGGACCATTCGTCAACCCACAAGAGCTGGAGATGGAAAGGGTAAGGGATTGTTTATTATTCTTGATTGTTGCGGCAAGGATCGGCGAAATCAAAAGGGCTGACGATGACGGAAACGAACATGGCTCCTCCAACCTGAATGTTTCACACGATAGGGAAGTCAAATCGCGTTGAAAAGGATTGATTCCTAGCATAAAGAGAGGTTATATGCATAAATCCATGCATCCTTCCGTTCGATGATATCCTAAAATCATTCAGAGAATTACGTGATAGACATTCTATACCCAGCGTCACACGACCTATCTCAAGCGAAGAATTGGCATCTTTGCCCTTAGTAGTCGGTTATTGGTTAATTAGAAGACATCGAAAATCCAATAATTGATGATTCTTATTAAATTCTTAAGAGTTAAGAAAAGATGATCTTCACAAGAAGTCATTCGAGGCGACAATGACACCGTCGTCGAGGTGTACTAACAGTCAAGGTGATGGCAACTCCGGAAAATATATGTATAGGATTCAATTGTTTTCTAGTTAGAAATATATACAACTTGATTAAACTAGAAGTTATTGGAGGTTTCATTGATTGAAAGTAAATATAACTGTTCTAAAACTTTCAGATAGACTAGCGCCAAAGCGTTCGATATATTTTTATTAGGTAATCTACCGGTTAAGGTAGGGAATTCTGCATATTCGGATTTTCACAGCGTTGTTGTTTAAAGCCGACAACAGTTTCGTCGAAGTTGCATCCGGCGACTTCAGGTCGAAGATGAGGATTCAGATTTTGGCCGTCCTTATATAGGTGGTCCCGTCCAGGTGCTGCTCTCTGATTGGTCCTTTTTCGGAGGACTCTCTTCCACGCGTTGTGGAGATGATAGCCTTCATCTCTATTGAAATTCGCCGGGTTTTTGGCGATCTCAATAGCTTCTCTAATTAGTCGTGGGAGAATTTCAATAGAGATGAAGGCTACCATCTCCACAAGGCGTGGAAGAGAGTCCTTCGAAAAAGGACCAATCAGAGAGCAGCACCTGGACGGGACCACCTATATCAGGACGGCCAAAATTATGTATTTATATTCTTGTTGTCAAATCTATACGGAAATTAAAACATTTTAAACTGAAACTGAACCGAGTCCCTCATCTTCGACCTGAAGACGCCGGATGAAACTTCGGCGAAACTGTTGTCGGCTTCAAACAGCAAAGAGGTGAAAATCCGGACATGCAGAATTCCTCAAGCCACCGCCACGAAAATCTACGCAGCCATACACGGTTAAGGTAGGTTTTTGGATGGACACAACTATTAAATAAACACTTTGTGACTCCAAACAAAACCCAATCCAGCAACCTAAACTACATCAGGTCCCTCTTCATCTCTGTGTACTTCTTTCCTCCCTTCATCCCGTCCAACATCCCTATCCTGTTCCTGTCCCTTCCTCGTTTGCCCAACATTCTCACCTCTATTACCGTCTTCAACATCCCTCTTCCGATCATTGCTCCCGCCAGCAGAGCTCTAGAGGTCATCGGGACTCTATTGGAAATGTTGCCAAACACATTATTAGGAGCAAAAAACAGTCGAAGCGGTGAATATTAGATCTAAGCACTCATACTATTTTATAGCCCAAGGGTTCGCAATGAATTAATAGGAACATTATACCACATATATCTTTTATTAGCAAGCTTCAAGGTCTTGTTATCTCAGACGAGAACAGCTGACGAACGAACGCCCTGGGAGTTAGCCCCGCAAATGGGAGCACGTGATCTTTCGGTGATGCACCTACACTTTTATCTAAAGGACTTGCGACACGTCCTTTACGGACGGGGAAAAATGGCGGGTATAGATCGGGGACAATGCTTGGTCGGCTGGCGTCCCTTCCTGCTAAGTTGAATATGGACGCCGCGCGTCGTCATGGGGACGAAACGCGACAGAGGGGCTATGACGTCACGGAGCGCGTACGAGTGAGCATGGGATTGACTGGTTTCGGGGCGCTCTCTATTCCCTTCCTCACTATCTCTCCTCTCTCGTTTTATATTTGGTCCAATTCGCGCAAGCAACGCGGTTTCGACGGATAAGGCGGACATTTGAGTGACGTCCGACGTCATCGCATCAGGCGCCGAGTGAATATTGAGAAATGATGGACGCCTAAATCTGCGCGACGGATTTCCTAAATGTAAACCGAAATTAGATGGCGAAGAATTTGATGGGAGAATTTATATATATATATATATATATATATATATATGTACACTATATATATATATAGAATATATATATATATATATATATATATATATATATATATATATATATATATATATGTACACTATAGGAACCGTTAAAGGGAAAAGGATAAGGAAACCATGGGTAACGGATGAGATGATTGCAAAGATGGACGAGAGAAGAAGATGGAAAAATGTAAACACAGAGTTAGGCAAAATGAAGTACAAAGAGTTAAACAATAAATTGAGAAGGGCCACAAATAAAGCAAAAGAAGAATGGTGGAAAACGCAATGCGAGGATATGGAAAGTTTACAGAAGAAGGGTGAAATTGGTGCTCTATACAGCAAGGTTAAGTTATTATCGGGAAGTAAGAAGGCAAGATCTGTGCTAACAGTTAAAGATAAGTTGGGTAAGATAATAGTTGAACCAGAAAAAATCCAAGAGAGATGGAAGGAATACTATATATAGAAACATTGTATGGTAAAGAACTTAGGCCGACAAGGTTAGACATAGAAAAGGAACATGACGTAGAAGAAGATAGCTTAGGTCCAGGCATACTCGACGATGAAATAGAAAGGGCATTAAAGGAGATGAAAGCAAATAAGGCTGTGGGGGTGGACAATATTCCTGTAGAAATGTTGAAATGGTTAGGGAAAGGTGGGAAGAAGGCCATATATGGACTGATTCGTAGTATCTATGAGGAAGGAATCTGGCCGGAAGATTTTGTGAGATCGGTGTTAGTTCCTATTCCAAAAAAGGCAAAGGCTACGTCATGTGAGGATTACAGAACAATATGTTTGATATCCCACGCAGCTAAAGTTATTCTCAGGATCATCAACAAAAGGATAGAGAGTAAGGCAAATGATTACTTAGGGGATGATCAGTTTGGGTTCAGGAAAGGAAGAGGTACGCGTGATGCCATTGCAATAATGAGATCACTAATCGAGAGGAATATAGAATACAATCAGGACGTTTTTGCCTGTTTTGTAGATTTCGAAAAAGCGTTTAATAGAGTGAATTGGGAAAAATTAATGCGTGTATTGCAGAAAATAGGAATGGATTGGAGAGACAGGAGACTGATCCGCAACCTGTACATGTCTCAGACTGCTCAGGTGCGAGTGGGGAACGGAGAGTCCGGATGGGCAGTGTTAGGAAGAGGTGTAAGGCAGGGTTGCCCATTGTCACCGGTACTGTTCAACGTATATGTAGAGGAAATGATTAAAGAGGCATGGGAAGAACTGGAGGTAGGAATGAAAGTCGGAGAGGAATTCGTAAAATCGGTTAGGTTTGCTGATGACCAAGCATTAGTTGCTCAGTCAGCCAAGGGGTTGCAAGCATTGCTGAGTGAATTGGAGGTTCAGTGCGATAAATATGGGATGAGAATCAATATTAATAAAACAAAGGTTATGCGATTTTCCAGAAAGAAAAAGCTAAGCTAAATATTAAAATAGGCGGGGAAAAAATAGAGCAGGTAGAACAGTTTACATATCTCGAAGGGTTTTGGACCAATACGGTCAAAGTGGTAGGGACGTAAGGAGAAGAATTGCGCTAGGCAAGGAGGCTTTCTCAAGGAGGAGGGAGTTGATGACGGGGACGTTGAGTAGAGATGTTAAGACAAGACTCGTAAAAACTCTGATATGGAGCGTAGCTATGTATGGTGCGGAAACGTGGTCACTGAAGCAGAAGGATAGACGTAGATTGGAGGCTTTTGAAATGTGGGTATGGAGAAGATTGAAGAAGGTGAAATGGACCGAAAGGAAAACAAATGAGGAAGTACTGGAGATGGTGGGTGAGGAGAGGGGTTTGTTGAGAGAAATCCTATGGAGGCAGGAAAAATGGATGAAAGGCGTATTGATCGGCAATAGTGGGATGTTGAAGAAGGTAATAGAGGGGAGAATGTTGGGCAAGCAAGGAAACGGCAGGAAAATGATAGGGATGTTGGACGGGATGAAGGGAGGAAAGAAGTACACAGAGATGAAGAAGGACCTGATGTAGAGCAGGTTGCTGGATTGGGTTTTGTTTGGAGTTACAAAATATTTATTTGATAGTTGTGTTCATCCAAAAACCTACCATAACCGGTAGATTACCTAATAATAATAATATATACATGTTTATATATCATTTGGTCGCCACAATAGAACTCAAAAATAAAATAGATACACTGCATATATATACCTGTATATATGCACACACACACACACACACACACACACACACACACACACACACACACACACACACACACACACACACACACACACACACACACACACACACACACACATATATATATATATATATATATATATATTAGGTAATCTACCGGTTAAGGTAGGTTTTTGGATGGACACAACTATCAAATATACATTTTGTGACTCCCCACCTAGCAAACTAATCTATATCAGGTCTCTTCATCTCGGTGTACTTCTTTCCTCCCTTCATCCCGTCCAACATCCCTATCCTGTTCCTCCCCTTACCACGCTTGCCCAACATTCTCCCCTCTATTACCCTCTTCAACATTCCACTACCGCTCAATACGCCTTTCATCCATTTTTCCTGCCTCCATAGGATTTCTCTCAACAAACCCCTCTCCTCACCCACCATTTCCAGTACTTCCTCATTTGTTTTCCTTTCGGTCCATTTCACCTTCTCCATTCTTCTCCACACCCACATTTCAAAAGCCTCCAATCTACGTCTATCCTCCTGCTTCAGCGACCACGTTTCCGCGCCGTACATAGCTACGCTCCATATCAGAGTTTTTACGAGTTTTGTCTTAACATCCCTACTCAACGTCCCCGTCATCAACTCTCTCCTCCTTGAGAAAGCCTCCTTGCGTAGCGCAATTCTTCTCCTTACGTCCCTACCACTTTGACCGTATTGGTCCAAAACACTTCCGAGATATGTAAACTGCTCTACCTGCTCTATTCTTTCCCCGCCTATTTTAATATTTAGCTTAGCCTTTTTCTTTCTGGAAAATCGCATAACCTTTGTTTTATTAATATTGATTCTCATCCCATATTTATCGCACTGAACCTCCAATTCACTCAGCAATGCTTGGCTTGCAACCCCTTGGCTGACTGAGCAACTAATGCTTGGTCATCAGCAAACCTAACCGATTTCACGAGTTCCCCTCCGACTTTCATTCCTACCTCCAGTTCTTCCCATGCCTCTTTAATCATTTCCTCTACATATACGTTGAACAGTACCGGTGACAATGGGCAACCCTGCCTTACACCTCTTCCTAACACTGCCCATCCAGACTCTCCGTTCCCCACTCGCACCTGAGCAGTCTGGGACATGTACAGGTTGCGGATCAGTCTCCTGTCCCTCCAATCCATTCCTATTTTCTGCAATACACGCATTAATTTTTCCCAATTCACTCTATCAAACGCTTTTTCGAAATCTACAAAACAGGCAAAAACGTCCTGATTGTATTCTATATTCCTCTCGACTAGTGATCTCATTACTGCAATGGCATCACGCGTACCTCTTCCTTTCCTGAACCCAAACTGATCCTCCCCTAAGTAATCATTTGCCTTACTCTCTATCCTTTTGTTGATGATCCTGAGAATAACTTTAGCTGCGTGGTATATCAAACATATTGTTCTGTAATCCTCACATGACGTAGCCTTTGCCTTTTTTGGAATAGGAACTAACACCGATCTCACAAAATCTTCCGGCCAGATTCCTTCCTCATAGATACTACGAATCAGTCCATATATGGCCTTCTTCCCACCTTTCCCTAACCATTTCAACATTTCTACAGGAATATTGTCCACCCCCACAGCCTTATTTGCTTTCATCTCCTTTAATGCCCTTTCTATTTCATCGTCGAGTATGCCTGGACCTAAGCTATCTTCTTCTACGTCATGTTCCTTTTCTATGTCTAACCTTGTCGGCCTAAGTTCTTTACCATACAGTGTTTCTATATATTCCTTCCATCTCTCTTGGATTTTTCCTGGTTCAACTATTATCTTACCCCATTTATCTTTAACTGTTAGCACAGCTCTTGCCTTCTTACTTCCCGATAATAACTTAACCTTGCTGTATAGAGCACCAATTTCACCCTTCTTCTGTAAACTTTCCATATCCTCGCATTGCGTTTTCCACCATTCTTCTTTTGCTTTATTTGTGGCCCTTCTCAATTTATTGTTTAACTCTTTGTACTTCATTTTGCCTAACTCTGTGTTTACATTTTTCCATCTTCTTCTCTCATCCATCTTCGCAATCATCTCATCCGTTACCCATGGTTTCCTTATCCTTTTCCCGTTAACGGTTCCTATAGTGTCTTTAGGGGCTTCCAGTATCCCTTTCTTGATACATTCCCATTTTTCTTCGATAGCACTCAGTTCTTTACCGTCATCCATCATTTTCTCTACAGCCTCCTGATACTCCTTCCTCGTTAATTCATTTACTGCTTCTAAATTCCATTTTTTAACCCGCCGCCCTTGCCTTATCTTCTTGAAACGAACATTACATTTCATAACAACTAAATTGTGGTCAGAGTCCGCATCCGCTCCTGGGAAACTGTGCGAATTTATCACACTGTTCCTAACCATAATATAATCTAACTGATACCTTTCTGAGTCACCTGGCATTTTCCATGTATACCTACGCCTTTTGTGGTGTCTAAACCATGTGTTAGTGATGACTAACCCCTGTCTCCTGCAGAATTCAATTGCTTTCTCCCCGCGTTCATTCCTCGTGCCTAACCCATAGTCCCCCACCTCACCACCATCTCTTCCTTCGCCTACCGTCGCATTCCAATCCCCCATCACTATCAAATGTTTCCCTGCCGGAACACTCGCGATGATATCCTCTAACTCATCATACATCCTATCGACTTCTTCCTCCTTGTGGTTGCTCGGTGGCATGTATACCTGAATAATGACCAAGTTCGTCGGCTCTGCTTTAATCTCTACGAGTAAAATTCTATCTGTCGCTTGCTCTATGTTGACTACGCTTCTTCCTACCCCTTTATTTAAAATTATGGCAACCCCTCGTTGGCTCTCGTCCCCGCCGCTATATATTACTCTATAATTGTCACTCCAGTAATCCCCGCTATCCTTCCATCTCACCTCGCAGAGGCCTAAAACATCTATGTTACCTCTTTCCATCTCTCGCTTAATATTTTCTAATTTGCCTCTCCTCAACATTGTCCTGACGTTCCAGGTTCCTATTCTAACTACTTTCGCCTTCTTCTGAGTCTTCTGTCCTGCTGAAGTTATTTCTTCCCTGCAAGGGTTTCGTGGGATGACGACCGCGGAAGCCTTGCCTCTCCTGCTGCCGGGCACGACACACGGCCTCTTGGGGCGTGTCCCGTAGTTGCCAGGACTCATATTATCTATAGTGCCCATCATAATATTCTTGGGAATCATAATTGAGGTGGTTTCCCGTTGCCTTCCTCAATAGTGTTTTTAACGTGACACCATCACTTAATGGCCGCCCCACTGGGGTCAGACGCCATTGCAGCCGCCTCACTGAGGAACAGACGCTGCGTGGACTACCTTTCGTCTGGCTCCTAACCTTCGACCTATCTGGCATGGGTGACCCTTCCAGGAGTAATTATTATTACTCCCGCCAGCACAGCTCTAGGGGTCATCGGAACACTCAAGCCCTTCCACCACGACAAGGTTGTAGTCCATGGGAGGGATATATATATATATTCATTCAAATTGAAATAAAGATAAGGAAAATGGTAAAGGAACACATATAAAGGACAAACACAACAGAGGTGGGGATGGCGGATGTGAGCAGATCACGAATGTAAAAATATTTTCCTCGACCGGGACTTGAACACCGGATCTCTCCACTTGCCGGGCGGATGCTCTAAACCACCTGAGCTATGATTCAATTAATTTTTATTCGGTTCAGTTCATACGTTACACAGCAAGTGTTTACATTGTACATAATAACAGCTTATAGATTTTGGTTACAGAATAATCTTTTTCCTTATGAATATATGCATAAATATATTCATACACATATATATACATAAACATAGAAAAAAAACATATACAAACATACATATTATTACACTACATACATTAGAAATGTGCATATACCATTGAGATCATATGCAATACTGTTGAAGAAAATAATGAGGCTAAGTTCACAAGATATACATTATATGTGGGGAGGGTTATCGATTAGTTTGAAACACATTCTGTGAAACAACTCTTCAACCACTGGCGAAGTGTGTCCGGTACTGGGGGCAGCCACATCCGTTCCACCATTGCTTGCATACCTTTTGCGGAATTTTTTTTCGCTGTTCTTAATTGTATGAACTCCACGATTAAAGTAGTCATAATTAGAGTTTTGAAACTCGGAAAGAGCCGAAAGTTCAGGGTGATCAGATTTATGTCTGTAATGGCACCACCGCCGAACACGTCCCAAGTTTTATATATCTTTTTCAGGGCTTCCCATTCTCTGAGTTTTTCGCCGCAGCCTAGAATCAGATGCGCGGCGTTGTCTACTCGACGGCATGACGGACAAAGGGGCGAATCAGCTAAACGTAGGTGGTGCCTCACTTCCCTCGTCATGACCAAGTTCGCGATTAGGTTGAACATTTGACTACGCGCCTTGTCGTTCACTCTGCTGGTTGCCCAGTTTTTCCAAGATAATGTCGTTTTGGATGTCATTTTTCCCTGCTCGGCGAGCGCTCTGAGATACAGGGTCTTGACCGAAATTGTTTCTCCATCTCTCAGGAGTGAGGCGACCTTTTTCGTTTCTTCAAAAGCCCTCCGGTGGCATTCGTCTTGCGCGAGTGCCTGCCACGCGTCCCTGAGGAGTGCCTTTCGCCACGCGTCGTCACCCCCAAGGACGCGCAGACCGAGCTTCGCGTAGACCACCTTTGCTTTTAGAGCTGTGTCCGTTAAATTGAGCCCACCTAGCTCAAAAGGGCCATAGAGCTGGTTGCGGGACACTTTCTTTACGTAGCCGTTCCAGATCATTTGGTTAGTCGCTTTAATGAAGTATGCATTGTATTTAGGGGGTAAGGGCCACAAATGGGCCACATACCATAGCCTCGGGAAGACAATCTGGTTCAGGAGGCGGACGCGGGTCACAATCGGGAGGGAAGGTAGTGAAAATTTCCCAACACTCCATTTTATATGGCGGTCTATAACTCCCCAGTTCCGCTCAATCGTGGGAGCCAACTCCTTCTCCCACCAGAACCCTAGGATTTTGAGGGAGGGCGACTCTGACCAACCGATGGAGGTCGGTGGCGGGCTTCCCCTCAGCAGGAGAAACCTGGATTTCCGACCGTTGAGGAAGAGACCACCCTGCTCGCATGACTTTAAAATGTCGTGGGCGAGAGCCATGTGGGACGGGTCGTTTATGAAAAGGGTTATGTCGTCAGCGTATGCGACGCCCGGGCAGACAGCGTTGTGACGGCGTATCCCGATTCCACTGCTCTGAAGTCGCCTGAGTAGGGGGTCTATGGCAAAAGCAAACAGCAGCATTGACAACGGGCAGCCCTGCCGGACGGAGTTACAGACGGGAATGGGGGGTGAGGTGGCATTCTTTATTCTAATTCTAGAAGATGTACCGGTGTACATCGTTAAAACGGCACGTAAAAAGTGCTCGGGGAAGGCCATCGTCTTGAGCACAGTTACGATCCATTCGATCCGGACCAGATCGAATGCTTTCGCAAGGTCAATTCCAAGCACTGCTAGAAAACTATCGCCATACAAGGGTGAGGAAAAAATGACGTCGCGAATTAGCAGTGCGGCATCGAAAATGTTTCGCGTTTTCGACACGGCGTACTGGGATGGAGAGAGGACGACGTCGGCAACAGCCGTCATTCTATAGCGCAAGACGTGTGCCAATATCTTATAATCGGCATTTAAAAGGGCGATTGGACGAAAGTCGTTGAACGACTTGGGCCGCGTAATCTTTGGTATAAGGGTTATCACGGCGGTCCGCTGACTTGCAGTCAGAGAGCCGCTACTTAAAATGAAATTAAAAAGTCTGGTTAAAATAGGTTTAAGAACATCCCAGTACGCGAAATAAAATTCAAAGGGTAGGCCGTCCAAGCCGGGTGCTTTGCCCTTTGGGAACATGGAGGAGACGCAGTCCAGTTCGTCTGAACTTATGTCTCGACCTAGATCCGCTTTTTGGGTTGAGGACAGCATAGGGAGAGAGGGAAGAGGGGGTGTGTCTCCCTCCTTCCACGGAGGATACCTGTTAAAAATATTTTTAAAGTGCCGGGTCGCTTCCATAAGGAGGTCGGTGTCACCGGTGGCAGATTCTCTGACAGGGATTCTGTCTGTGACGGAGCCGGAGTTGGATTTCACCGAGCGCCGAAGCTCGGATAGCGTAAGAGGCCCCCCTATATCTGTCTCTAATTCTTTTTGCCATTTTTGGGGAGCGTATTTTTGAAGTTCATGGCCAAGGATAATTTTTTTAAGTGACGACACTTGGGCGTGGAAACCCTCCGGCGCAACATCCTTACGGAGGAGCTCCTCCAGCGCCCGGCGGTAGAAGGAGATGGTGTAATTTTTTTCTCTACGCCACTCAAAAGCTTGCCTTTTGATGTGAGTGACAATTCGGGGTTTGAAAACTTCGTCCCACCATACCGCGAGGTCTGCACCAGGACGTAATGCCGCGATCAGTTCACACACCCGGCTGCGGATGGAGTCGCGGCGAGTGGCGTCCTCCAGAACGCGGAGGTCCGTGCGCCACACGGCGCCGCAGCGGTGGGCACGCGCGGCGGGGGTTGTATCCGGGCATGTAACACTCATGATCAGCGCACAGTGATCAGAGAAGGACACTGGGAGGGTGTCCACTCTCTGGACATCATTCTTAAGTGATGCCGAGAGGAAGAGGTAGTCGATCCGCGTCCGAGAGTTATGTCCTGATCGCGTGAAGGGGGCGGGACCGGCGCAGAAAGAACGCACTGCGTCAATCGCTCCAATTGAGTCAAGCATCAGTGAGAGTGCTCGGCTTGGGTAGTATGTCATTCTATCCCTGTTCGAGGCACTATCCTCTCGGCGGTAAATGGAGTTGAAGTCCCCACCCAAGATGGCCTTCCCCGAGAAGGGATAAAGGTAGGGGAGGAGAAGTTCATTAAAATATGTTTCGCGCTCTGCCCTCGCACACTCGCCAGAGGGAGCGTAAAAATTGATTATGTGGATCCCATTCACGATAACAGACGTTATTCGACCCGAGGCGTGGCGGCGAACATGAGAGAATGGAATGCCATTTCGGACTAGGGTGGTGGTGCCAGAATGACAATCGGCGAAATTGCCGATAGCCTGAAAAGTGTTCGCATCCCAGACTATGCCCTCCTTCACCTCTTGAAGGAGGATTACATCAGCCCTGAGATCGCGGAGAAAACGTTGGAGGACTGCAATTTTTAAGTGACTGTAAATGCCGGCAATATTCAGCGAAATGACATTCATTGGTGAAGCGATAGGGCATCTATGGGCACCGGACATCACTTACCAGAGTTTTGGTCGTGGCTTACGTCGCTCCGGTCGCGGCTTGAACCCGGGCGACGAGTACTTCGCCGTTTCCCGGGACGCTTCGTCCGACGAGTCAACGATCGAGGTCGCGAGTTGTCGCCACATCCCTCCCCCCCGACCTCGTCCGAAGAGGAAGAGCCAGCCGTGGTCTCCACGAAGAGCTGGTTGTTCGGCAGCGTTCCACGGGGGGGCCTCCTCGAGCGAGCACAGCTGGGGCCCGTCTCGGGCCGGGAGGTGCCCTCAGGAGGGACCGGGGTGGCGGACTGGGGGTCATCTGCCGAAGGGACCCCGTCGGCAGTAATCAAGGAGGATGGTTCGATTCGGTCCGCCTCTAGAGGTTCCCTGGGAAGACCGACGACATCTTGATCGAGTGTCCGTGAGAGCGGGATCGGGGGGCCAGCCTTTGGGGATGGGGGCCATTCACAATCCAATGAATCTGTCACTATTGGTTCTCGGGGAGCTGGAAGCCCGTGATGCGGGGATTGTAGGTGGAGGGTATCGGTGGCGTGGCCGCGGGAAAGAGGGACGAAGGATGATTCATCCTCCCTTGACGGGGTCACAAGGACAGGGGCCGGCGGTTGTGGGAGAGTGGGCGAGCAGGTAGAGACTGCAGCTAGATTAAGGTTTGAACTCGGGAGATCAGTGTCGTCTGTTCTCTTCTTTTTTGCATCGCTTTCTTCTTTCGACGACTTTCGCTCCCTCTGATTTTTTCCTATAGATGAAGGGGTATGTGGGGAGTCGGCGGGATCAGCGGGGGTCGCACCCTCGATAAAAAGCAGGGACCGCGCCCTCTCCTCCACAGCCACCTCGGGCTCGTCCATCTCCTCGGTGGTGTTCGGGCTGGAGGCCATGACCATTGCCTCCGCATAGCTCTTTCCTCCCTGGTTCCGAGGGCAGGTCTTGCGCTCGTGGCCTTCTTGGTTGCAGCGGGCGCAAGTGCGACGTTGACCCTCATATATGATGATGGCCCGGTTACCGCCGATGTGGAGGTACGAGGGGATATTTCTCTCGACCGTCATCCGCACAACCCTGGTGCCAGTAAGCACCCGCGCCAACTTTTCTCCCTCCCACCTGTTCTCCCACGAGCGATGGATTTTACCAAAACGTTGGAGCTCGCTTGTTATGTCTTCCAATGGGGTCTCCACGGGGAGACAAAGAATCCTGACATTACACGGGCTGCCCGAGGTTTCGTCAATAGTTATCGTCGTCCTCTGATCCCTTAAGGACGGAAACGGTAGTTTACGCGGAGTATTCTCTAAAATCCTAGTCATTGCAGCTTCGTTAGCTAACTTCAGGAATATCAAATGTCGATTGTATCCAAATTGGATCGCCACTATCTCTTCGGGTGTGAGGCCCAGCGACTCTAGTGTGAAGAGGTGGACCTCCAACGGAGTAGGGGGTTTCGCCTTCTCGTCAACTTGCAAGGCGAGCGTGTTTACGCGACGTATGACCATTTTGAAAAATGATCAAATTGAGCACGCCTGCGTGAAAGAAAGGAGAGCGGGCCAAGTGGATAGCCACTCCAAAGAGAGAGAAAAAAAACAATCACTCGTGTACACTCCCTCCCCGCTACTCGCACCTGGCGGTAGCAAAACAAAAAGGAGCCTAAGCTAGCAGTCAAGGTCAGTTATGAACCAGTAAACAAAACGAAGGCACGGTCTTCCCGGCGGAAGAAGTCGAGAGTCAAACTTCACGCTTCTGAAAGAACTAGGCGGTCAACCGCCGCTCGAAACAAAACACGATCGGAACCTCGATTTCCGAGAGAGTCCGGCAGTGCCGCTCACCAAAACCCGGCGGCCGACGCCTCGGTCGCCGGCGAAATCAGACACTCGGTAAACAGAGGCACGACCAGCTATCGAGGAAGAGTACTTTTACATTGAAATCTGCGATCTTATAAAGCGCCAAAGTGCTCCGAATCATTGCCCAGAAGATGGCGTTAGGGAGCTGTTACACCCACCAAAGGAGAAATTGACAAACACAAGAGGAGAATGGACAGTAGGTTAGCAAGCATACAACATCATAAAGGATAGGAACGGTGCGTTTCATGGCACGCATAGCCAGAAGAAGAGACGAGCCACATTGGCCAAATACACATTCAAACACGAAATACCGCCATATGGCGAATAAATATTCATTCAAATTGAAATAGAGATAAGGAAAATGGTAAAGGAACACATTTAAAGGACAAACACAACAGAGGTGGGGATGGCGGATGTGAGCAGATCACGAATGTAAAAATATATAAATATATTTTACTTACTTATATATAAATAAAAATATAAATTATATATATATATAAATTATATATATATATAAATTATATATATATAAATTATATATAAACTTACGTATATAAATACTTTTACTTGCCGAGCATCCGCCCGGCAAGTGGAGAGATCCGGTGTTCAAGTCCCGGTCGAGGAAAATATTTTTACATTCGTGATCTGCTCACATCCGCCATCCCCACCTCTGTTGTGTTTGTCCTTTATATGTGTTCCTTTACCACTTTCCTTATCTCTATTTCAATTTGAATGAATATTTATTCGCCATATGGCGGTATTTCGTGTTTGAATGTATATATATATATATATATATATATATATATATATATATATATATATATATATATATATATATATATATATATATATATATATATATATATATATATATACGTTTCGACGGCACGGCCGTCGTCATCTGATGACGACGGCTGTGCCGTCGAAACGTAAATATCCAATGTAAGTGTCCTTCTTTTATGTTTCTATGTGTGTAGTGTTTTTTGTGTTAGTGTTTGTGTGTTTGTGCGTCGCCGGAGAGCGTCTTTTCCAAGTTTATATATATATATATATATATATATATATATATATATATATATATATATATATATATATATATATATATGCGTGTGTTTGCGCGCGTATGGATATGTTTGTTGTGTGTGTATATATATTTTTTTTCATGCATATTTATGTATACATACATATATATACTCTATGTACACAGTCCTAACTAATCTTACGAAAAAGACGGAGTCCGTCGAAATTATCAAGATACTATATAACGTGTGAGTATTCCTTATATAGTATGTGTTCTCTTGTTGTGTGTTGTTGTCTAAGTTTTATATATATGTAACCATAAAGAGCATGAGAGTGCTCATGATTATAATAAAGTATACATGTGTGGGGGACGGTAGTCCGGGAGTAGAGCGTTTTGCCGGAGGGCCCGGGTCCGATTCCCGGGCAGGTCTCTCTGGCCACCTACAGCTCCACCCAAGCTATGTAATTTTTTGGGTACCAGATCTTCCTGGGGAACCATAACCGGCACAGGGAAAGGAAGTGGCTCCCCTACCCTGATGTGTGAATATTCACGCGCCGTCGGGCTTAGTACATGTGTGAACTCTACCTTCTCCTACTAAACCGACCTTCGGGTTGATTACTGTGTTTATGTTTAATTATAAAAATGTATATATATGTATATATATTATACATACACATATTTTTATAAAGGTAGAATAAATTGATTGGATAGCAAGGGTGTAGGGGGATTGGAAAAGTCAGGGAGTGCTAGGTAACACGCCCTTTTTTTGATGCACGCAAGAGAGCACCGTATCCTCATTCTTTCTCTTGGATTGAATAGTATGACGTATAGTAAAGCGATTATCTATGAAGACGTGTATTCCGAGAGTGGAGAACCTTCGAGGAATGTGAAAGGGAAGGAAACTTTAAAATAAACCAAAGAGCGTTTTTGGAGTATTTTTAAACTCAATAACGTCGGAAAGATTCTCGCGGAAAGTGAGCGCACGCCGATCGACCTTCATTTTTTCGAAATTCCCCCAGTCCCCCTCACTCGAGTTTTCTCCCGTGAGTAATGCGATTGGAATGGTGGAAGATCCCCAACTGGCGAGGACGGAAGTAGAGGAAAGGTTGAGGGGACGGGAATGAGGAGGAGAAGGCATGTAGTGGACTGGCGAAACGGGCTCGCGAGAAACGAACGTGCTTCTGGCAAGATAATGTACGATGTCGTCACGGAAAAAAACAACTCACCGTCGATCACGTTAAATTATTCGTACCGGTAAGACTTCCACCATAAGAAGCACGACTTCTCTCAAAAATCGTATCGATATTAATATATATTTAATGCATTAGATTGGATACAGTAATCTCATATCATGTAGACATTTCATTATCTGTAGAATTTTTTACTCCTTCAATAATATATGCATGTAATTCGTTTTATTGGGGCATTCTATTTTAGATGTTACAGCGTTGGGCTGCTGACCGGAAGGGCCCGGGTTGGAATTCCGATTGATTCCTGAGGTCACTATCAGCTTCACCCAAAGAGTGTGATTTTTTAGGGAACAAAATCTGCCTGGGAAACCACTCAGTGGTGTAGACAAAGGAATCGGCCCCCTCATTACGCTGACGGTTGGAATTCACTCACCAGTTATGACTTAGCATTAGGTGAGGACTACCCTTATCTATTAAACCGACCCTCGGCTTGATTACTGTGGTTCCTTTAATACTTTAACCTTCGGTAATAAGTTTATTTCTTTCCGGTTTGCGTTACATTCTTTGTGCGTTGAGTATTTTTACATTTCCCTCCATTTGCCAACAAACAGATTACGACCACTACCGTAATTCATTGAACCTTAAAGACCTATTATCATCTATCTCTGGCAGGTGTTCGCCAATGAGTAATTCTAGAGCGGCGGATATAATCAGGAGACGCGAGTTCACGATGCTCAATTGTTCAGAAAATACGTGTTACTAGGAAATAATATTCGATTTTCAATTAAAACGTGTAGACACACACACATATTCAAACACGAATCCCGCCATACGGCGAACAAATATTCATTCACAAGGAAATAGATAAAAGGAAATAGGCACACATATAAAGGACGGACACAGAAGAGGGGGAAGGCGGAATAGAGCAAATCACAAGTGCTAAAAAAAAATATATATGTATATATATATATACATAAATATATATCACACACACATTCAAACACGAAATCCCACCATACGGCGAACAAATATATACATGGAAAAAGATAAAAGGATATATCCCCTTTCCTAATATCTATTTCCATGTGAAAGAAAAAATATATATATAATTTTTTCATTCGTGATCTACTCACATCCGCCATCCCCCCCTCTCTTGTGTTCGCCCTTTATATGTGTTCCTTTACCATTTTCCTTATCTCTATTTCAATGTAAATGAATATTTATTCGCCATATGGCGGTATTTCGTGTTTGAATGTGTGTATATATATATATATATATATATATATATATATATATATATATATATATATATATATATATATATATATATATATATATATATATATATATATATATATATATATATACATATAATCTTGAAAATGACGCTCTCCGGCGACGCACAAACACACAAACACTAAGATAATAAATATTACACGCACAGAAACAAAAGAAGGACACTTACAGTAGATATTTACGTTTCGACGGTACGGCCGTCGTCATCAGATCAGTGAGATTCTGATGACGACGGCCGTGCCGTCGAAAGGTAAATATCTACTGTAAGTGTCCTTCTTTTATGTTTCTGTGTGTGTAATATTTAACATCTTAGTGTTTGTGTGTTTATATATATATATATATATATATATATATATATATATATATATATATAATATTTTTACATTCGTGATCTGTTCACATCCGCCATCCCCACCTCTCTTGTGTTCGTTCTTTATATGTGTTCCTTTACCATTTTCCTTATCTCTATTTCAATGTGAATGAATATATATATATATATATATATATATATATATATATATATATATATATATATATATATATATAACTTTCGGGCCCTCCTCTGCCTCAGTTCTGTTCCTAATTCCTCTTGAGAAAGGTGGTTGCACCACCGAAAATTCGAGAACCAGTGAGTCCCTCTTTTATATGTTTTAGTTTCTGTGTTTGTGTCGACTAGTTAGTGAATTTACATTATATATAAAATATAAACGTACACACACACACACCACACGTGGTAGGCAGGAGGGAGAGCATGGATGAGGCTTCTGAGGTGTGGGTGTGGTAGATAAAATAAGCTGGAGAGAGAGGATGGCGAACGCCTAGGTTTTAATATGGTGGGCGAAGAGAGGAAGTTGCTGGGAGTATTCCGAAAAATGGTAAAAAAAACTGATGGGGTAAATGTCAATAGGTAGCAGAGTGTTGGAGGCCATCGTAGAGGGGAGAATGTTGGACAAGAGGGTGAAAATGACGGAAGACATAAGCTATTTGATAGCGTGAAGTCAGACGCGAGGGACAAAAAACTGAAGAAGGAAATATTATTGCCCAAAAAAGAAGAAATTCAAGCGATAATTAGCTGATGATATATTGTATAGGGGTCTCTCAAAACATAGGTTTAATGAATGATTTCCTGGATTGGATTGGCCGATAGACGTGAATAAATGAAACCATCTATTTGTGGTGATACTTTGTTATATTTTTATAATATTATGCTATAAATGGCTATGTGACAAGTTCATTACAATGCGCGTATTTCGGTAACTTTCGTTAACCGTCCACGAGACAGTTTAGTGATTCAAATACTCGATATTTTCGAAATAAGAATTTGGCAAAATCGACCGAATCGGGGTTGTTCCATGGTCGAAGCACATTCTCGAAAATGAGATACGATACAGAATGTAGCACCTTAGTATTCAGACCAAAGAATTATGGCGCAAAAGAAATCCCGTTAAAAGTGTGAAGGAAGGAAACGTTGCCGGCCCCACGTGGAATTATTATTGAGCAACCGGTTTCGATATAGTCACGTCGTTAAAGGGTAAAAAAAAGTGGATATGTTGGATGTATACATTCTATTGGAAAATATGCACAAATCATACATTTATATTAGATCTGTGAGGTAAAAGAGTCGATATATTTCATCAGCGCGTTAGCCTTCTAGGGATACCAGGAATGTGCTGCTCGAGTGTTTTTTTTCATTTTGAACTTGGTTAAAAACTTAGAGTTCCTTCGTTCCTGTCACTGCTATATCTAGCAATCGGCAATGATGAAATTACTCCGCGGAAATCTCATTTATTTCAACTGATTTTCGCCCGTGAAAAATGTTCCCTGGACTAATGTAAGGTCCAATGAATGTGCGAGGAAGGTAGAGGGGTATCCGAGGCAAGGAAAAAGAAATGTTGCTTCAAGAGGTGGCGGGACGAATGGATATTATTAGATATGCCCGCGAAACAAACGCACAACCGTGGAGGTGTAATGGAAGTTGTTGGGGATGGTTGCTGATAACAATAGAGAGACGCAGCGCGAACTGTAACAAAGGAATCAATGGACGACGATACCACACGAATATCACAATACGTCCCAATAAACTGCGGGAGATACCGCATCAGCAACTTCTAACGGAGTCATCCGCTAATATGCATTACAATGCAATAATTTCAGAGTGTAAAAATCATTCGCCTAGACCGGGATTCGAACCCGGATCCCTTAATGTGTTGGCCGAGCGCTTTAGCAAGTTAAGCTATCGAGGCGTCCTCTCAAATGATTTTTACACTCTGAAATTGTTGCTTATCGTCATAGTAGCTGGACTAAAGAGACCCTTCGACAGTATTTAATCCTCAGTCTGGAGAAGGGATATCCTTGAGTTTGAAATTTCTAAGATGTGAGATGTTTCGGTTATGCTCTCGCCTTGAGTCGTATCGTGTGATTCTCGCGAAGTTGTATCGAACAAAAGAACAAGTGAGGAATCCTATGTGAGTCGACCAGGTCTTTACCCCAGACGAAATACTCTGATGAAACTTGACCCATGTCAAGTTTCCTTAACACGCAGCCATAACAAATACTAAGGAATTTCGACTGTAAAGAAGTCCAACGAAAATGTGCGATAGTTTTCAAGAACCGCCAGATAAACCTACCTCAAAAAGACGAAAATATTACCCATAACGATGATGATTCAGACCACTCTAACGGGCAAGCGACTCTTCAACATACTCGTAAAATATAAGGAGAGAATGACCTCTTTCGTAGCATTGCCGCATGATTTCCCATCCGGCGAGTGTCGTCACTCACGGTTGACCCCCCCTCCCTCCCGTCGTCATGGACCATATCAATCAAACCAATCGCACTGAGGGTCACTTGTGGAAAGAGGGAAGTCCTTTCGTGTGTTCGAATCGGTATAGGCGAAGAGCGGAGTCAACGGGCGCAAGTGGAGATTGATCCCTTGGGTAGCGGGGGGGGAAGGAAGGGCTTGACCTCGGCGGGGTCGAGGGTTCTCTCTCCCGAGGTCATCCCTGACCGCTCTTGTGCCACAGCGGACCAATTTCCCATGGCGGCGGGGATGACGAAATCAAACCACTAAAGGCGGAAAATCCAGATTTCATGGTCCTTAACATTTTGCCATCATGAAGGCTGATGTCAATACGAAGAGGGGAGGTTATTTTCCTCCACCGGAAATTGCAGAAAACTTGACTTGTAGTGATATTGGTCGCGTTGACTCACGATATTGGTAAATCTGGAACCCGGATTTAACTAACCTGTGTTTCACAGCATCAATTATTTCGTTGTATGACGATTGTTGTTCGGTACCACTATCGGTAGTCTATCATGTGTAATGATATACCATTCCTTCCATCTACATCTAGCGCAAAAAGGTACCACGAGGGTGTATGGCGGGGGATGTTATGTCGCCATCCATTATTTTTATCGAAAGCGCAATACATGACACAGAGTAATCATACACTCTTAAGTCCATTTGTTATCTCACCAGTAACGATAACATGTTGTCAAAATACCGGGTCTATATCATTTAAACAACATCTCCAGTTATCTCAGTCACCTCTCAAAAAAGCTAGAGAAAATGGCACAAGCTTCATTAAATAAATTTAGTAAGTGAATAGAATTCCAAGAGAAGAAGTTACAGTTGGTCTGCGTGATTTAGGACGGGGCGTGACTTTGAACAATGCGTGATTTTGGACGTAGTGTAATGCTGGGCCAGGTGAGGTATTAATTTTGGTTGGGTCGATGCGTGGGATTACTTTTCGTTTTCATCGATCATGCATGTTACGGCTCAGTTTTGTTTTTTTCATGATTGTGTGAATTATTGACAATTTCAATGGTCGCTTTTGTCATTGCTCCGTGTGAAATCAATCGCGATTCTAAGGACCTGTGTGCCACCTGGCATTGTCTCTATTCATTTGTATATTACTTAATAATAATAATACAGATTTTAATTACGAGTAAGTGAAAAATACGTATCAAGTAAATAGGTCTTGAAAACAATTAGTTTTGAGATTTGTAATGAAACACACAATCTGACGATGTGCTTGATGTAATTGCTACTTAACGGTTATAATATCCCCGTTTAGCCATGAAAAGCGTAATCAGTGGACAGGTATAGTGATGCTGCATGTCAATTAGTTCGTTAAATTAATTCAATTTACGTTGCCATGTTTTTGCGACGCCTTATTGACTGCAATTGTGTAGCCATGAATTGCCGATTCAATAAAGGACTCATTAAATCTTTCTCCTTTAAATTTGAACTCAACCTCGCCCTCTCATCTCGCCTGCCAACATAAGGCGGATTAGAATGGTCCACTCCAAGTCAACGTTAAACTCTGACAGTTTATGCTACCTGCTTCCAGTGGAGTCCAACTCAGAAACACGAACAGTATTGTCAGATTTCCTGTTCCATCTTGAAGATTTTTCACGACAAGGGTGTCTGTTCCCTTTATTCTGTATTTTTATGAGAATTTTCTGCCCAGGGTCCCTAATGACCGACACGTATTCCACAAGCGTGGTAGGATTCAGCTGAATAATTAACCTGATTTATTAATTGACATTCCAAAATTGATAGTAGGTTTATGGATGGTTACAGAGCGATCTTTACAGCATTTCTTAGCTTCTCAACATTTAATTAGACATAACCCGACATCCCATACTACAACAAACTCTTCTCAAATCCGCATTTTTTTTCCTCCCTTCATTCCGTCCAACATCCCTAATCCTATTGCTACCTTACACTTGCCTGTCTAACGATCTACCCCTCTATATGACAGTATTATATTCTTCAACATGCCATTGCTAATCAGAATGCCTCGCATTCACCTTTTCTGCCTCCTGTGGAGTTCTTCCAATAACCCTCCCACCTTCTCCATCAAATTGCATAGCACTTCCACGTTTGTTCTCACTCAGTCCACTTCACCTTAATTCATTCTTCTCTACGTCCACTTTTCAGCCTTCAATCTGCGCCATATTGTTTCAACGACCATGTTTCTACGCTCTACAAAAACACAGTTCTTATCGAATTTTTCACTTGCCTTTTCCTAACATCATTACCCAACTTCTCTGTCATCAATTCCCTCCTCCTTATTAAAGCTTTTTTTGCCTGAAGCAATTCTTCGATTAGTATCCCTACTGCTTTGAACATAACCGCTCAAAATTCTTCCAACAAACGTTAACTGTTTCACGTGTTCCAGTTTTTAGCCTCCTGATTTAACGTTTAATAACCTGTATTAAAGTAAATTTTAAAATCTTCACTCTGGAGCAGTTCCTTTCCTTACAGTAAGTGTTGCTCAAGACGAATGCACAGGACTCAATTAGAGTTGAGCAGTCGGTTATAAAACATGAGAGTGGTCTGAGCGCGTCGTGATAGAATAACTAGAGACAAGTGATGGTTCATTCTTTTATCGTTAAAATTACCTCATTTCTTTAATGTTGCACAACAGAGGGAGGGGGGGAATGAGAGGTCTTTAGTTAACCAAACACGAGCGATTAAACAAGGGTTTAACAGAATTCCCATTGGTCAACTTATGGAGAGAGAGAGAAAGGGACTCTCTAAATGAGTCCCTTTAGCACGAGTTTAGCGTGGTCAACAAACCTGGGTCGCCCTAGTGAAGGATTCAGTGTTTTGAATTTAAATTAGGCTTGCGTTAACTCCTTCCGTTTGATGTGAAGTGTCTTTTATGACGAAATGTGTTGGCGCAATTTCATCATGATAAATGAACGTAATTAAAACGTGATGTTGGTTTAAAATCCATTTTTATATATTTGAAAACGATCAAACACGAACTTTACGAAATACCGGGATGGAACATATGCCTAAAACGATCGTTTTCGGCTTTGGTAATTATTTCATGATCTGGGAAGAAAAGATGGGCAAAAAATATGAAAGAACAAATTTAAAACACCCACGCATCTGATCTGATTAAAAGATTGAAACTTCTAGACGATTACAAATGTCTAGACTTAGGTAAATTCGTTTCAAGAACCTTCATCGAAGTACAGTGATTGGCATTCTTCAGTAAAGAAATTATGAGAAAGAATAATGATAAACTTATATAAAGGATTCCTTGAAGGACTTCGAAACATCCATCTCAATTCTCCCCTCAATTACGAGCGTAAGTTTATAACTCGAAGGAAATACTTGAGAACGCTTGGCGCGCATTTTACGGAGAAGCTCAAGTGATTCCGATTATTGCGTATGACTCTGTCATCGATTTGCTCATGCGTCGTACCGCCTGGCTGTTGATGCATTATTGCGTTCGACGAATTGATGCAATAGTTAGAATCTGCCATTCTCATTCTGCTTTCGAAAATATCCGACGATCGACCGTGCGATATCCGATAGGCGGAGCAGCAACGTTCCTCGCTGTGTTACATTTTTGTATACCATTAACCCTACGAATATAGTGAATGCCAAGCTACTTCTTTTTCCCAGATGATTTAATTCTATTATCTGATTATTCTATCTTCTACTCAATAAGAATGAGGTCTTTTTTACATCATCACGCATGAAATGTCACCAAGAGCGTGTGGTGTTAGCACATATTTGTGTCTGTATACATCCGTTCTACGTTAGGAGAGATCATGCCAATAAAATTAGCGAGGAAAAGTATAGAACAGATAGATTTAACATGTCGTTTTCCCATGAAAAATAAGGGATCAGAATAACGCTGTCCGACCGCGCTAGGTGGGAAAAGTATTTTGTGTCAAGAGTAGTCTATTCTTCAATCACCCCCTGCCACGCACCAAAGTGGTGGCTCGCAGGGTATCGTGCATGTGTTACTTGTAGTAATTATTCCCGGAACAACAAGTGTACGTATATGCAACACACATCTCTCATCAATTTCTCGTTTCTCGACGTTACATGTAAATTTACAAACCCTTGCAAATTTTCGTGTGTGGTTTGTTGTTGGAAAAGCCTGGAGTTTACCTTCAATTTACACAAATTGCAAAACTAAAAGTTTAAAATTAGATTCTAGACTGCATTCAAAAGAGTCATAACCAGACCTCTGGCTTTGAGATCTTGACCAGATTGGTACAATGAAGTATCAACACTAGTGCATGTAAATTGATAAAGTCGGAAATTAAATTGAACAATTAAACTGAGTAATTAGGTCCCATTCATTTTCTCTCCAGCTGGTACTTATTCAAAGATAATGAAGTGTGATGAATTCCTGTTTTTTGCTCACGTGTTTCCACCTCTTTTCCTTAATAATTATTATATGAATAAACTTGGTAATACTTTTGTTCAGTGGTTTAGATAATATTGAACTTTTTTGCACAACCGTTTCAAGACCATTAGTCAACTAATGATAGCCTTGACCAAACAATGCTTCCTTATGATGGTCACTGCCTTTAATGGGCAAATGATTTCCCCTTTTGCGTTTCGAAATAAGGAAATATACGGATTGTTCTCAAGGTATGAAAAGAAGTTATCAATGCGGTCTCAACGTGAAGTCAATTGCCACTGAAACATTAACAGAACCTAGTGGACCGCCTACGGAGTGAACGAAAAGGAAGATGTTAAGAGATTTCTTAAAGTTCGATCCGATTTATCCGTGGACGGAGTTGTTTGATTATGTGATTAACCAACCAAGGTCCAAACCCACTTCGCTTGCCCAATCGTTTCGCAAGCTAATTTTTCAAGTCTCGCGGCAGGAACATTGACAGCAGGAATTGGCGTTTAATAAGCACCCAGTGGAGGCAATTGGGAGTCGCCTGTGGCCTTAGCCGCTGTATATTTCACCCATTTTGAAATCCATAACCCTTCCGGGCATATGACTCGTGATGACGCAGTCGCAGAAAACATATCCGGCAACCTTTTTAGCAAGCACGCATTCGTCACTTTTTTGTTTCACCATCGAAATAGATATTCCAACACATGTCTTGTGACGTCTCTCTGCAGATTGGACGACATTTTTGTTTGGAAAACAAAATGTCGGCATTGTGTCCCATTGTTGGCGCCGAGGCAGTGAGTATGAAGGTCGAGTTTCCAAAGTTTTCATGTGGATAGGTCCTAAGGAGGAAAGAAAAATTTTCCTTGGAGGTATTTCGCGGTGTAAAAATTATTCGCCTTGACCGGGATTCGAACCCGGATACCCTCGTTTTTCCGCCGAGTGCTTTAACTATTTAAGCTACCATGTTGACGTTTGCTCACAGTTTTAACTTCCATCGACGGGATCTGGGTTCGTGTCCCGGTATAAGCTGATTTGTTTAATGCTGTGTAATGTCTGCATTTCGGTGTATTTCAATGGACGAACCAGTTAAATTGACTTCCGCGACATCTCCCACATTTCTTAGAAAAGCTGCTGCCTTTTTTTTGATTAATTTGCATAGCGCTAGTGGTGATGAATTATTAAGATACTTTATTAATTTTCCTAGATGCTAAGTAAAACATTTTTACCTGTTACCAAAAGTTGTATGCAAAATAGTATTGATATTCAATTAATACAAATTACCCAAAGCCGTACTCTTGGAGTACGGCTTTGGGTAATTTGTATTCATTGCATTCATTCGGCCGTAGCACGTTCCCTTTTGCTTTATTAGTATTGATATGTTTTACACAAAAATTATGCTGGGCTAAAACGTTTTCTATTTCCTTCTGTACCGGACAAAGTAATAGCCACGGGTTAAAGGTAATATTCGATTTTCTGCCTCTATTAACTGAACTGAAATTCATTATTTGGGTATATTTGTTGATAATGGTGAGCAGCGTTGCTAAACTTGATTTCAAATCATTCCTAACAGGTCTGAAGGATTGAAAGTCTCGCCTTGCCTTTCGTAATATAAATATTATCTCACAATTTTTTCATAATAATTACAATGATTTAAGAGATGCTGATAAAACAATAAAAATATTCCAGATACAGTGTACAAGTACGATTAGCGGGCACAAGATCGGGGTTGATAAATCCTACGGCATTAGGATTAGATTTGTGGATTCTCTTGCCAAAAAAAACAAATAAAAATGTAAGTTCCAAAGAATGCACACGCAGTTTCGACCATTTTTCGTCCTATTGTTCTGATGATATGGACTGTTGGACTAAACGTGGACTCCGGTGTCCCCATCTATTATCGAGTTCAGATACTTCCTTAAGTGCGCTCAAACGGCGTACCATTCCTCGATTCATTCGACCCGTCACTCGAAACTTGCGAGTCGATTTACTTGTTAAGTCCCTCTTGTTTTTAACTTACAACACCGTCTGATGAATTTAAATATGCTCTCCGATATAAAATTAGACTAAATTTCAAAGAGGAAAATACGTGACCGGTACGTGCTTCGTAACGCACTTAGAATCGCCTTCAGGTGAATTGTAAGTCGAATTGTGGCATTGAGAAACGGAACTTGGTATTTCAATCCCGGGGCTTAGGGCGTTGAACTCTCAATCTTAGCTGCAGGGGGAGGGGGGGGGGGAGAGAGGGGAGTGCAACTCGTCGCGTCCGAATGAGGGGGCGAGCCGCGTGTGCAACTGCAGTCTTTTTTTTTGCATCAATGCACCCCAGCAACCCTCCCTCTTGCTCCTAGTATATATCTCTCTCTCTCTCGTCCACCCTCCACCCCCTTTCCCCTCGGTCGGTGGCGCAAGTGCATCCACCCACCCCCTCTGGCATCCAAGTGGCGACGGAAGAGGGGTGTGGTGCGGGGGATGAGGAGAGGGGTGGTAGGTATCTCTGGACCAGGCCCTTCACCCCCTCCCGCCTCCGTGGGTGGATGGTGGAGGGAGGGGTTGTGGGGTGAGATGGGGGTGGAATGCAGGAGGAAATGGAGGGGGTAGAGATATGAGAGGGAAGTCTGCATTGCGAACGAACGACCCTGTTTCTAAGTGGGGAGTGCGAATGCGGTTGGAGACATTTTGGCGGACGAATTGGGGAGGAAAAGCTGATTCGGGCCCGACTAAGTGAGGATGTGTAGAGATACATAAACACTCTTTTTAACTTGGATTTCAATCATTAATCAAATTAATACAGTTACACCAGTGTGCTGACAATCTTACCCATTGACTAAATTCCTGATTGATGTTTCTTATGATGCGATCCAGTTGATGGCGTATTTTCAAACGTAACTCGAGGTTGCAATGGAAGCTATCAATGTTTGGAAAAATATCAAAATGTATTCATAATTGGTACAGACTTTTGTCAAAAGTGTAGCGTAAATATATTTTGAAAATTATTCTAAAAACGTTGTAAATTTTGACTTATTCAGCCATAAAAAAAATACGCATTGAATCTAATGAAGTTGATCAACTTTAGACGATGAGTCGTATGAACAACGTTTGCGACGAAAACGACATTTTTTTGTATTTTGCCCTTCATGACGAAAATATTCAATGATATAATATGTTTTATAAATTTATGCCTCCCGAAATGACGGGAGAAGACATATGTTAATTCGGGTAAACGAAAATATTACAGTTTTCCGTTCAGATCAACAAAAAATGGTCTACCCTTTGATACTTAAAATGTTTTTTCTTTATACGGAACATAACAGTATTCTCGACAAGAGTTCACTTCAAACATGCTCTTTTGAAATTAAGATTTACCAATTAGCTTGTTGTTAAAATATCCAATGGGTTTAAAGCTATGATTGGAGATTCTTTGGAGAGATATTCAGAATCCAATTGGTTTTTCAGACTTTTAAGGCACTCTTAACCGACTTACACGTGCTTAAATTCTACTCCTCAATATTTGAAAAGGGAACTGCGAAGACGATGGAAATGCATAAAAGAGTAGAAGACTGATGAATTATTGTAATGTACAAGGAGACAACGCTATGAAACGACGAGAAACTCAAGTTTGTTAACGAATAAACGTAAGCCTGTGATTGATTGCAATGGGGAACTTATCGATGAGAACCATAGGCCAAAAAAATCTTAAATGCTCAGAAGCACGGAGCGATTATTTAGGCAATTACAGGTGGATAAAACGATGCAGCTTAAGAAACAGATCACACAAGTGTGAATTTTGTCGCTCTTCTCCAGAAATGTTTCTGATATTTCAATTTCGGGTAAAATCGATTCGCGAAATCATCGGTGGAACCAGACTAGTTGAAAGGTTATGTTTCATTTTTAAATCGACTGTGGCGCTCTCTAGGTCTGCGACTGTGCGACACTGGTGGCCGAGGGGTAACGTCCTAGTCTGCCGACCTAAGGTTGGCGGGTTCGATTCCCGTCTGAGCGGGGTTTTCCTCCATCTAGGGCTTGGGTGTTTGTAATTACGCCCATTGTCATCGGTGTCTGATGCAAAGGTAAAAAAAGTGCTGTTTTCCGACAAAATAAATAAGTATATTGTAAAGATTCATTAAATGGGATCCTAATTCTAGAAATTGGGGTTTTAGATCCCCATGAAACGAAATGGTTTTGCTAGGTTACTGAATGTCATTTTAAGTATATTTGATTTCACTTAAGTAAAAAAACAATGTACGAGGCAAACAACAATGTCCGCGACAATCGTTGATCCCGCCAGCTGTGAAGTGCGTTCTGTCATACGATTCTTGTATGCAAAAGGATTGTCGGCTGCTGAAATTCATCGGGAATTATGCCTAGTTTATAAACCTACAGTTATGAGCGTAGGAAAGGTTAGACAATGGTGCTGTGATTTTAAAAATGGACGAACAAATGTCCATGACGAAGAGCGAAGTGGTAGGCCCAGTATTCTGACCGATGAAATTGTTTCGCAAGTGGAACAAAAACTGCGATGTGATAGTCGATTGACAATTAATGGCCTAGTTGAACAATTTTCTCAACTTGGACGCACTACTGTCTAGAATATTGTTACGGAAAACCTCGGATACCACACATTGCGTGCAAGGTGGGTACCGAAAATGCTCACCGACCACCACAAAGAGCAAAGAATGTCCAGTGGACGAGAGTTTTTGGGTCGTTGGGAACTCTTTAAACCACCCACCGTACAGTCCTGACCTTACACCCAGCGACTACTTCCTCTTCTTGCACTTGAAACAGTGGTTCGGTGGACAACGTTTCGAAACCGAAGAGGAACTCAAGAATGGCGTTGTCGATTGGTTCAACCCTCAGGCGGCGAGTTTCTATGCAGAGGGGTTAAAGAAGCTGGTGCAGAGGTACGAAAAATGCTTAGAAGTGAACGGCGATTATGTAGATAAGTGAAGTAGGTTTGTAACTAACTAAAAGTGCCAATAAAATGTGTTTCATATGAGTATATTTTTTCCTGTGACCAAACGGACTTTACTTTATGAACACGCCTCGTATATTTCCACCATCTTTCCTTGGAGGATAAAGCCGATGCGTTCAAAATAATCGTCATTGTTTTTTTTTACTTCAGTGATAATGGATTTCCGCCAAGTTAAGCCTTAGAACATCGAATATGCATTTATTTTGTCATTGATTGCATTGCTTTTGGGTTGATTAGTAACCCGAGCTAAGCGAGCGCAGGATTTCGTTGGCAGGGATTGTATCTCACTGTAGCGACAGTAATGAAGGGAGCGGTATCTGAGGAAACTGATTCGGAATCCATGCTGGAAAAATATTTTCGACCATTTTTGAGTGCCGGAGAGTGCCTGACCATTTGTTACAAATGGGAGGACCACTGCAATATGTTTCTTGATTTTCCGAAATTCAGTCATCTCAATCATTGCGTCAGGTTACTTGTCCTGTTGAAAGGTTCGAATTACCTAGGGACGCATATTTCTGAAATATTTGAAGAATTTCTTCCTCTGAGTTAGTCTTGAGGAGGCCTCTAAACATCCTCATTGGACGTGGGCTTAGAGATTACTGAGCGAGTTGTTCATGAGACACATTCATTGTGAGTTAGTCGTGTGTAGTTGTTAGGGGTTCGGCGAAATATACATTAAAAAACAAGTTTCATCAGATAGCTTTTGGTACGTTAATTAGGGAGTCCGTTTTTTAGTCCACTGATGACGTATGTGAAGCATCTTTCAGCGGGATAGAATTTGTGGAGAAAAAAGCTAGTTATCAGTCCAAAAAGATCTCTTTGTTGGATGAGTGTTGGGCTAACCTAGTCCTCTTTCCGGAATGTTTTTTGTCGGAATTTGATTTTTTTATTGTGTGTAGCGGTTGTCGTCGAAACCTTATTTTTGGATTTTAATGCAGTGATTTCTAACTTTGCTGGAAAAGTAAATTTATTTTTAAAAAAAGTTTAATACGCTAATGCGTAAAGGAGGTAGGAGTAACTCTTAATTTCAAGAATTCCCTATTCTTTTTGCTCGCTTAATGTAAGTACTGGAGTAAATTATGAATTCAGAATACTTGTCCAGAAGGGAAGATGTTGTTCGACAAATGAGTGCGATTTGATTTTCAATACTGGAATGAGAAATAAATGCAGTACTAATTTGCTATTCGATTCATGAATTCAGCAACCAATCACAGATTAGCACGGATGTTTAAAGAGCCTTAGTCGTTGGGGCGCTGGAATCCTCATTGTATTTTTTTAGGAAGCCATTTTTCGTCATCTGTCGGACAGAATGCGTTATAGGACGAAGAGGCCGCACGTAGATTGAAATATCACGCGATATAATATATATTTCGGGCGACATTCGTAAATAACGTCTTCAACTGTCAATGTCTTAATTCAGCAGTTCATTGTGAAGGCTCGCAATTAACACTTGTACCATTTCTTAACTTTTTCCAGTGAATTCAATCCCTGCCCAGATTTCCCTTCTTATTTTCGGTATTGTAAACGTTTGAGTATTGCCAAAATTGCCTCTTTTATCACAGTCGATTCCTCGTCAGAACTATGGATGGAATCTAGCATGGCGACTTCTAAGTGATTGTTGGAATTTAAGCGTAAATACCGGCGTTGATCAAAATAACAAAACAAAAGCGTGCGCGCATGCGCAAACTTCAATAGTAGAGTTGGATCGTGTGCAAAATGATTCATCCGAAACTTGGCACTGAGTTCACATCCAGTATTGAAAAACTTGATCTCAGTAATGGTAATAAGTATCTTCTAAAGCAGTGGTGTGGTTGTCCAAACGAAACATGGTTAACGGTGCTTAGAGTATTCCCTCGTATTTCTGTTCTGTAGTCCGGAAGAATGCATGCATAAGAGAAGTGTAAGGGCACCGGCGTCAGAGTACGTAAAACAGTGTGTAGTGCCAGGGTTCATCGAATACCATCACTAAGCCGATAGACTGTAGTTAATAATAATATTTAGATAAATTACAATTATGACATGCCATGAATCGAATACTCCTTTTTAGTTTTATCTCTTGATGAAATGCATGTGAATTTTGACGATTTTGGAACAAGAAATATTTGTATATTTTCTCACAGTTTCATCAACTTCACTGACCTCTGACCTTCACCATGATCTCTCTAATTTATTTAATTTTCAATACGTCTTATCATAATAATGACACATAATGCCGAAACCATGGCCGTTGAATTTGAACTGTGCGAAAATTTATTGCTGGCCATTTAATGCCATCTAATCTTATTTTTCATGCCCCCATTGCGAATTTCGTCCATCATTCGATTAGCATATCCTATGGCCAAACATAGTTAAAGTTAATAAATGAAAGTAGAAAAACTTTGTTACAATCCACCACTTTATTTTCGATACTACTAGTTTCGACGCTACGGCGTCATCCTCAGGTACCTGTAGGACGGACGGACGGACGCCGTAGCGTCGAAACTAGTAGTATCGAAAATAAAGTGGTGGATTGTAACAAAGTTTTTCTACTTTCATTTATTAAAATGAACTTCCACAAAGTTGAGGCTGAAACTATTGAGATGATAGTTAAAGCTTCCAATCACATCCTTGTAATGCATCGCAATTCATCAACAGAGAATTGCACGGCTTGTAAGGCAATCGACACTGAGGATTCAACTATTTGCTGCGATATTACGGTAAGCAATGGTTGATTTTTTGATCAGTCGGGATTGAATTTCTAGTTGAATGAAGTGCCATTTTAACGTTTAAAAGATTTTCAACTCTCAAACATTACAGATAAAATTGCATTCCGATTTTTTTCGAGTGTTTTCTGTTAGTTTTTCTCCTGCATAAGTCATTCCAAGGATAAAATATTTTCATTCCGAGGCTAATCCCAGCTTCTATAATGCACCAAATGACAACTGAGCCATAATTATGAAAAAAATACCTTAACCAAATCAGCTTTAAAAGAAGAAATGTTTAAACTTACCCTGGAAAAGACGGTTTTCTTCAAATTAAATTGACGATTCAAGGAGTCCTGAGATTAATGAAACTTCTAGTGATTTTCTGAGCCTGATTTTTTGTAATTTAATTAGTAAACCTCGTACTCATTTGCTTTCGCGGATACTTAACGATGGTATAAATGACAGCTCCTTCCATAAAATATCGCAGAAATCATTGAAGAGATTCGAAAAAAAGCGCCAAAATCTACCAAATTGCGAATGTGAAAAAATAATCGAGGTAGATGTTTCCTTTCGAAAGTTAATTTATTACCTATATTTCCAATAAACACGATAGTATTAAGGCAAGTTTTAGTTTTAGCACTCAGTATTTCGATATAGCGTCAATAATTGACATGATTGCCTCGCAAAATGCCTTCCCTCCAGGGATGATTTAAAAAAAAAACTTTTGTAATCTTTTGTTTTTGGTTAAATAAGAGAAATATATTTCATAATTTTTAAAATTATATTTCATCTAAAGAGCTCTTTAAGGACTATTACCACAAAAAAAATTTCAAAGTTTTTTATTTGTGACTAAAATAATCTTGACGGGTATTGAAAACGAATGATTTCAGCGTTCATCAATGTTTGAGTAGTTGTAGTTTTTATGGGTGGCGACCGACAGCTGAGGTCATTTGCGCCAATAGGGGCGAATAGGGAAGGAGGAAGGGTGGGAAGAAACCCGGCGTCGGCATTAGCCTACTGTTAACGGAAGGCGGCACCACGTCATATCCGACGGTCGGCGTACTCACTCAAAGTGCCCTCCACAAAGCACCTCAAGTACGGATCGGGATACCAATGAAAAACATTCGACGCCGCCGCCGCCGGGATTCGAGCCCGGGACCTCCGAGTGGGAAGCATGTACGTTAGCCACCGCACCATCCCGATCCCTTCAATGTTTGGATAACATTTTAATTTAATAACAAAAATTGTAGCACTTTTAATGGGACAGATTGATTTTTAAATATAACGAACCATCTTTATCCTAAGAGAACGTACGGGAAAGCACGCAGAGCGTTTCTCTTCTGTCATCATCAATTGAACTAGGTGCTTTAGTTATCAGAACAATAGTTTCTAATCTATGATGATGTTCCAAGTCACGCACGTCTATGATTCATTTCTCCACTGCCCTTATAACGTAAACCGTAACACAATTGAAAATAATAGATTTTGAAACCCTGAAGATTGCAGAGCAATAAACTCGTCCTTATCGCGTTGTCGAAACAAAATTGTTAAGATGATAACACCTTCGGGAATCTCTCCGTTCAAACTATTTCACAGCCATTTTCAACTTTCATTTCATTTTGGCACATAAATATGGAATTTGCTCTTCGAAATTATACGCTTTTGAATCTCCAGTCATGTTTTCCACACCGTCGAAAGCGGTTGTTACTGCTGCAGAAACAACTCGGTTGCCACAACAAATCATCTTCGGAGCGACGACAGAAAGAAAAACAATTGCCAAACACTCGTCCGTGCCGCATTTCTCTGCCGATTCCATCGTCGCCATTTACCGATTTCTCTCGAGCCAGGGAGTAAAGGGAATGATTTCGGAAAATATTTACCACGCTGCACGGAGCAACCAACAGTTCCGGGGTCATTATGACCTCGATTGCGACTTGACCGCACGTTCCGATGCATGGAATCCGTCGCTAGGGAGAATTCCGAAACGGTACCTCGGAGTCATCGCTTTGCCCAGGGCTCCGAAGAAATAATCTCAATCCACTTGCAAGGAAAACATGCATTTCTTTGTCCGGGAGTCGATCTCCTTTCTCACTTTGTTATTTACTCATCACAGAACAACGACTTACAATCAGTCTATTGCAATTCATAGCATGTCGTCAGTGGAATGAGCCATCACCCGTTATAACTAATGCATCATCTCTCCCATCATTCAAGCGCGGACTTCATAATCCTGATTTAGAGTAGGTTGCTGGATTGGGTTTTGTTTGGAGTCACAAAATATTTATTTGGTAGTTGTGTCCATCCAAAACCTACCTTAACCGGTAGATTACCTTATAATATTTTTTTATGTACGCTTCATATCACATTCTTATAATAATATAATCTTTAAAATACCTGTGGCACGAAAACATACTTCCCTCCGAAGCTGGGAATATAACTGTCTCCTCCTGATGCATGGATTCCCCACAGCGTATGGGGATTAGTGTTACGAGGGGATCTCTACCCTCGCCTATCAGTCCAACCCTCGGGTTCTCAAGATCACGAAATCATATGTTAAAAAGTGATGCTTTAAGTTGAATTTTGGGCAACATTAATGTGAATGTTAAAAAAATAGGAAACTTATCCCAAAGCCCAAAAAATATAAATTTTATCATTTTGTCATATCCCTTTTTATGTTTTCTGTGAGTAACCGGAAATCCCGCAAATTTCCATAGAAACTACAGAATTTCATTTTGTTCATTTTTTGAAACACATGATGGGTATCAACAGTCCTACGTTCTTCACCATAAGCATGAACCAAGCTACTTTGTCCGCAAACGCAGACGGAAATACGTAACGTTAAATCGTATTATAGTAAGCTAATTGTTTCATGTAAGAATGCCGATTTTGATGTTATTCATTAAAAACTACAAGCAATATAGATGATAGCGCTGGTTGTAAAATTTACTAGTCGGGTTAGTTTAGACTATCGGATACACTACATGACTTGGAATCCATCCCCTAATCCATCAATTATTACAATGCAACAATTTCAGAGAGTGAAAATCATTCGCCTTGACCGGGATTCGAACTCGGATCCCTCGATATCCGGCCGAGTGCTTTAGCCAATTAAGCTACCGAGACGTCCTCTTACACTCTAAAATTTTGGGGTCTTAAGAGGGGGGAGTCTATGACTATCGAGGGATCCGGGCTCGAATCCCGGTCAAGGCGAATGATTTTTACTCTCTGAAATCGTTGCAATGTAATGCACACATAGCGGGTGACTCCGTTAAAGTTACTGTTGCGGCATCTCCCGCAGTTTCTTGAAATCCATCAATTATTATATCGTAGGGTCAAAGAAAAGGGGGCGGGTTAATCGCAGATATTGATATGCGTGAAAAATTATTTAAATGCGGAATTCCATAGCACGGGAAAAAAGTCAGCGCCGGCATTAATATTTTTAAAAGTCTTTGGGAGTATGTTGAGGCTTAAAAACACGATTTTATGACGAGTGATCCGTATTGTGAAGGGATTAAGTTGGGTGCTACAAGATCTGTCCCAAATATAAGTAGAATGAATCCAGGGAAAATTTATTTCAGATCAAAGAACAAATTGCTAAAAAATCTTCATAAGAACACCCTTATGTTTCGACACACCAATGCCAGTGTCTCAGCCAGTTGTGTCATGCTGTAAGGCATCAACTGGGCCCTCGTTCAGGCACCTGGTCATGGTTTCTTTGACATTATCCAATTGGTTCAAAATGGTACTCAAAAAGGGTTATACTTGAATTGTACTCAAAGATAAATGTTTCGTCACCAGTAACCACCTATTCTTGAAAATTCCGTGGTCCAAGAGATCTAAGGCAAAATTGTAAACAAGCATTCTTCCGACAGCACCTTGGGGACCATCTTGACATTCCTTTCTCATGGCTTAATCTTCTGTATGAATGCAATTCACTGAAGTTTTCTGAATATTGCACTCTCCTGCTAGCATCCCGACACTTTGGCGTCGATTAGAATTGAGCACGTGCCTCACTTTTTGCACGTTTTCATCACATTATGTTTTTGATGGATGTCCTGGGCACTCCTCATTGTTGACCCCCTCATTAGCCTCCCAGAGCATCCAGGAGCAGGCAGGAAAACATTACTTGGGACATTTATCCTCTTCATAAGCATCCTTCTACATATACTTAATACCCCGAAAGCTGCCTCAAGGGGGGCGTGTGGCGGGGGGTGTTGGGGCAATACCCGCGATTAAGAAATAAAAAAACCGCATCTAGAAGCCACGAATTTATAGTCAACAAACCAAACATGGTAAACATTCGTGCAAGAACCCTTTCACCCCACACACATGCAAACCACAAACTACCAACTAACATACACACGCCCCTGTATTTACACCGGATATCTTAGCAATGTTTAATTTTGTTCCGACTTGTAAAATTAAATGTTTTTAATATTTCTAGAGGGACTTCGGATTCTTACTATTGTGATTTCTGGTTGTTCTGGGAAAGAATGAGTATTTGAATCTATTTGTATTGGAATTTATCTCCCTTATTTTATCTTTGTGGTCTGATCTACCTAAGTAGTTTGAGGCCATTATAATTCCTTTAGTGCCATCGTTAAACTCGTTGGTTCTGAATTTTTATAAAAGTCTAAGTCTCGCTTGTTCTCTTCGTATTTCAAGTGACTCCCAGCCTAAATCCCCTAAAAGACATGTCAAAATTGTGTTCTTTTTATGACAATGTTTGACCAATCTGGCGGATTTTCTCTGGATCCTTAATCATAGTCATGGTTTCCGAACCAAATTTTCCAAACTCAATGTGTAATTTTATCGCATATAATTGCTCCGTGGAAAGTGGTATCGTGAATTAGTGACGTACCCATCAAACAGGGGGCCAGTCTAGCAGCAATCCACACACTGTAAATACCCACAGTTACCTGACGTGGGTCGCGCTGCTTTCCCAAGATCTCCCATCACCTTTCCCACCGCAAATCACTCACCCACTCCAACCAGGTGGTAAAAAATCATTCTACTTATTTTTGGGAGATTACATGTAGTTGATTCACGTGAAGAGCAGGAAAGTCTTAAGACTGCTGGATAAGTACAGGGTACCTAAGTTTTCTTGTGACACGGAGGGAATCATTATAGCACCAAATTACATATTCCGGTAGTTTCGACCACCGGGACGGAATAATAGAATAGATAGACACCCTCACGGACAGATAAAACTACTCTCCCTTCCCTCGCACGATACGCAGACATAACAGAATCGATTCCAAGCACTCGAATATGATACATAGTTAGACAAGGAGTTGATACAAGTACATGCTCAAATTCATGTACGAACTGATATTTTTTCATGCATGTCTGATACCCTAACACTCTCTGCCACACACCCTTTGCGGGGGCCTGCGGGTATGATGTAAATTTAAATGAGAGATCATTTAAATTAAAATTTTGATCGTAAGACATGTAGCCATCCTCCCATCTACGAAAATCTGTGGTTCAAGACTGAAAACGAAAATATTTAAAATATAAAAGTTATCAATGCATAGTATTCTATGAATATATGTACAGACACAGTTAAATTATTATTTTATTACAATAATATTGGACATGTAAATGTTATTCATTAAGTAATGTCTTGCGACGTTAATGAAAGATATGCAATGGAGGTTAGTTGTGCTTAGATTGAGGTAGATATTATTCATTAGACCGAAAATGATATTCACCATCTTGATGTATCGCAGCTACTTTGTTTTATTTTAAATCGATCAAGGGCCGCCCCTGGCTGTTCCGAATGCGCACTACGCCCGGCCCTGGAGGCTACTGGAAGCCCTCGTGGATGCCGATGGAATACAAGATTTGTCACGTCCACGTAATGAAAGAGATTTCCCATACTGCTTTTCGGCTAGTCTTACCAATCGCCCCATCGATACCGGTTTCGACTCACGGCGACGCGGAAGTGCAAGGCTGGCGATTCGAGAGATCGATCGGGCGACTAAACCAGATCGAAACTTGCGTAACCATCGGGAAAAAATATCATCGTGTTGCATCGTGTTGATGCCTTGCCCTGCACACCCTGCCTCCCTAAACACTTCCCGGAACATTTGAGAGGGAGAGAAAGATCTCTCCTCTATTGAGATACTAGATATTCCGCCCCCTTAAACGGCATTTCCCCACCCACCGGCACACCACTTCCCACAAATCAGCACTTGCAATTCCCGTCCCCTCTCGAATAGGTGGGGAAGAGACATTTGCGAAACAGCTAAGAATGAGATCTCGCCCGAAGTCACTTCATGTTCGCGCAAGATGTCGCAACGAACTAATCGACGCTGTTGTGGCCGACGCGATGACCGAGAAATTCCATTTTTTATTGAAGGAATTTTTTTTTTTTGACATTTCAGGGTTGGTAAATAATGTTTCAGGAAGAGGAGTAAAAATGTATTCCTGCACGCATTCAATTTTATTTCTTTTTATTCTGTGCATAAATATGTTCTGTTGCGTTCGATAGAAGAGTTTGAAGTCGCAATCCTCAAGTCGTGCCATTTAGCTGTCGTGTCTAAGAATAGGCATTTAATCCCACTAGTCGTATAAATAGTTCCAATCTATTTCAATCATAATGCGGATTTGAATTTCGTGTCCAATGGAGCGTCGCAGACATAATCAATGAGGTGTAACGGCCACACTTGTGGAATGATTTCAGATTTACTCTCTCTCTCTCTCTCTGAATTAATAGGATTTAAGATTGATTAATGAATGCGTTGCCCATCACCGTAATAAGTATATAAACAAAGATTTTTTTCCACCTATTTTATTAAATTAAATTCCAAAGGATTTATTATTCATTATAGGAACTTTCCCATGTTTTCGTGTTGCTTTTGTTTTTTTCGTGAGGTTTCGCGTCCGATACTTAGTGCAATAATTAGGAAGTCCTGACGTAACGGACATTTCTGAAAAAATAAATGAATACAGATTAGCGGAAACAATTTCATTATATTAATTATTAACCATGTCAAACATTATGAAATAATTTGAAATCATCCGCACATGGGATTACTAAACAGCATTAGAAAAAAAGCTTTTTTTTCATATTGTTTTTTGTTTAATTTACAAGCAATGTTCGAATAATAAATGTATTGACAAATGAAAGAAGATATTTGATGAGTAATTCCCAATCGCCTGACGAATGTCTTACAGTAGGAAAAATGAATGTAATTGAATGAAAAATTGTAGATATTGAAATGGTGATTGCAAATGTGGCGTGATTCAAAATATTTTTTCACGGATAAGACAAATGATCAAAGTTTTCTTTTCTCTAGATAATAGCATTGCGAAAAAATTGTAGATAAGGTCATTGCGGAAATAGATGCTACCAACACCTATTGTCCCATTTCTTCCTCACGCCACGATATTGTCTTGTTGACCGCTATATTTAATTGTGCAATAATAATATCCCATGATATTATCTTTTATTATCCCCTTGCAGTACAATTAAATACTCCAAGTTCACCGGTACTTGTTCAATTATAACGATTATTTCGAGAAAATACAATGCCCTTAATATCGACATTTTGTTGAATGATGAAACATCAGGTGCGCTCAATTTCTAAAGTCTTCCATAATTCATGAAAAATATTCATAACAAAACGTAGAAAATTCTAACATTTCTCAACATAATTTCACTGTAGATGGCAACAATATTCATACCGATTCCATGGCCGCCGTGAACACGTTTGTGTAATTGATACATTTCTCCCGCTGGAAAAACCAGCTTGTCCGTCACCGAGTCTTCTTGAGTTCATTGTCTCTCAAAGTGATATTTGACTTTCTTTAAATTGCCACGCACACCAACGCACATTGTATGCACACATCTATGACATTATATTATGGCATGTACCTCATTCAATTAACGATGGATTTCGACATGGGTGTGTTAATCATGCAAGCGGAGAAAGCTGATGTTTATATCAAGGTTCTTGTAGCATAAGCGAAGCCATTTTAAGTTCTGGAAACCCTTCTCCCTCTAGCGGCAGAATTATTAACCTCGTGTATTGTATGGTCCAGCCATTTATATTTTGAAATCTTAAAGAGTGCAAACATATTAAAATTAAATTACATCAGTCATTCATCAATATTACGTGTGTCGAAAACATACGAGAAATTGAACTCAGGCTTTTATATTGTTATAAAGTCACAATGAAAAAATACTTTGAATATATCCTCTAAAAGGGTATGTATGATCATTATATTCCCCAAGAACTTCCAAATGTAAGAATTGATCAGACGGATCCACATTACCCTTCTTTTTGATAAAGCTACACACTTCGAGTACATAATAATAAGTTGTGATACTTTAGACATTGAAAGCAACATTGAGTAGGTATTTAAGAGAAGCTAGGATGAGGCATTTTTTATTTTATCGTACGGAATAATATTTTTTATCTAGAAAAAACACTATGATTTAAATTTTAAAATATTCCCTAACTCATGCTTGGAAAACCCGAAAGCAGCGATTACAGACCGAATTAAGAGCAGCCACGGTACGTAGACCGAGAGAGTTGCGCATTAATGCTCTCCATTACTGCTTTTTTTTCTCATCCCTTCTCCGTACCAACACTTCTTACCTCATCGATCAGCGTTCGAGCTCATGCCACAGAAAGTCAAAAGGTTTATGAAGTGATAAAATTTTGTTAAATGTTCACACCGTACGAACGTCCTTCTCCATATATCTATACATATATATATATATATATTCTTCAAAGTAACACGGTAGTGTTAAATAAAAACTTAGACGACAACACACAACATGGGAACACATAAAAGGACACTCACACGTTATATCTTGATAATTTCGATGGACTCGAAGGAAAACTTCCTCCTAAATAATCTTCTGAAAAACACGGAGTCTATCGAAATTATCAAGATACAACGTGTGAGTGTTCCTTTAATGTGTTCTCATGTTGTGTGTTTCTGTCTAAGTTTTATTGGGTGGTGAAAATTTTCCGACCTAACAAAGACATTTTTCTGAAATTTTCTGAGTCGGAAACTTTTCATATCACTCAGGTGTATACACACATATAATTTAAACAGAGTAGCAAGATAAACGTAGAGAAACATATAAATGAAACACACGTATTACGCATTTTCGGCGGCCAGGCCACCTTCCTCTGGGGAAAGAAAGAGATGAGGGGAGGAACTTCCTTATTTCCTCATTTGAAAAAATAATATATATATATGTATATATATATATATGTATATATATATATACATATATATATATAACTTTTGGACGGCACAATAGAACACAGAATAAAACAGATAACACGTAAAAGGACACTCACACTGTAGATGATTTAACCTTTCGGCCTACTCCGAGGCCTTCTTCAGGTCTGGCTTAAATCATCTAGTGTGAGTGTCCTTTTACGTGTTATCTGTTTTATTCTGTGTTCTATTGTGCCTTCCAAAAGTTATATTGCTCTCGTGAGTACTTCCGTATCATCGATATATATATATATATATATATATATATATATATATATATATATATATATATATATATATATATATATATATCTATATATATATATATATATGACGACATGTCCAACGCTCTACCCACTAGACCACCGCGACCCATATATATATATATATATATATATATATATATATATATATATATATATATATATATATATATATTCATTCAAACATAGAAATAGGTATAAAAAAAGGGGATAGGAAAACACATAAAAGGCGAACACAGGACATGTGGAGAAGGCGGTTTTTGAGCAGATCACGAAAGTAAAAAATTTCCTTATCCGGAATCCCGGATAAGGAAATATTTTTACTTTCGTGATCTGCTCAAAAACCGCCTTCCCCACATGTCCTGTGTTCGCCTCTTATGTGTTTTCCTATCCCCTTTTTTTATACCTATTTCTATGTTTGAATGAATATTTGTGCGCCGTATGGCGGGATTTTCAAGTTTGAATATATATGTCTACGAACACACACACACACATATATATATATGTGTGTGTGTGTGTGTATGTGTGTGTGTGTACAGAGATGAAGAGGGACATGATGTAGAGTAGGTTGCTGGATTAGGTTTTGTTTGGAGTTACAAAATATTTATTTGATAGTTGTGTCCATCCAAAAACCTACCTTAACCGGTAGATTACCTAATAAAAATATATATATATATTTTTACACACACGCATATATTTTAAATCTTCTCTATATGCGCCAAAATTACCGTTAAAATTGGTTGAATTGGTGGTCCAAGACCTTTCCCTCTTTGATATTCCCACTATCTTTCGTACTTCTCGTTTGTTCTCTACTTTCTCCAGTTAATTTATCATTTAACTTAATCGCACTCGTGGAGTTCGCCGTCACGCAGTGATTTTAATTTCCTTACCGGCTGATTCACTAAATCTTAGTCATCAGCTAAACCTTGCATGAAATATCTTCCATTCATAGTTTATTCCGTGAAATCAGCTCCATCTTACGCATATCTACGCATTAAATCCGTTACCGAGGCTAAAATATTATAACTTTCCACGAAACCTGATGAAACATTTTGATTTTAGCCTCATGCAAAGTACTAAATCGCTGTTTGAGATTTTTACTTGTAAAAAATTGGTTCGTTTCTTTGTGTATTTAAAAAAAATGAAAATATTGTTGTTGAAATTCGATCGGAATAATACCCAACTTTGTGGCATCAATCGGTGATCTTAACTTTCATGATCGACACATATATGTGTGCTATCTCTAATAGTCTTTTAGACAGAATCAGGCATTACTTGAATCATTACACCACTGGGGGCGTTTCTGCAGCCATCGTGTAGAAATATACATAATGGCGCATAATGCGCCACCCACGGCTTTCTCCAGATACAAGAATCGCCGCTACTGCTTATTCAGCCTCCATCGATGGGAATGAATTGGATTCAAAAGGCCTTCCTCACGTCCAGTTCTGCGAAAGATAGAAGGTTTTACGAGACAATTGTTCAAAAGATTGCCGTTACAAGAAAATTCAAACAGGAACAATCAATTATATTCAATGTATCGATGATTATAAGAGATGTGATTAATGAAAATAATCGCTGTTTCCAGGTAACATTAGAGATTAGTTTATAGAAGAATTAGAAGGGACAGATTTATGTGCAATTCCACGAATTCTAAGATTCTAACAAATTCTAACGTTTGTTGCTATGAGAAATTGAACAGATTAATTATCTTTTTATTGTAATTTTTCAGGATAATAATTTTTAAATATTTCTTTTTGAGTTTTCTTTAGACTCATAGTGGTTAATAATCATGGGATAACTGCCGAAAAAGTTTCAATGAAGAAGGTTTTTCGAAAAGACTGAGGAATATTGTCGAAAGTGTTTCAAGGATACGATTTATTAAGTAAACTTATCAAACGACATGTGAAAATGTTTAATTGAACCTCTATATACTAGCAATTTTAATTATATTTTATATTCATAATAGTTTACAGTAATTGTTTTTGACTTATTTTATAATAGATAACGAAAAAAAAACGACTTTCTCCAATCCTACCGAACACTGTTTGCGTTGCCATGGCGACATCCGTCAAAAGCCTGTTCCGACAAAAACTGCCCAACGATTTATGATTTGACAGCCTGACTTTCCTTTATTGCTTCGCGCAATGTAACTGGGCTTTATTTCATTAAATTTGTGCCTATTACATTATTTAATTGAATTGAACACTTTCACTTAAGATTTAGCTTCAGCAGCTGTTTGAAGGGTTTTACTCTCCAACAAGTTAAGTGTAAAATTTACGTCCTGTAGAGTGTGGTTCTAACTTTTTGAACTTGAAAGATTAGTTTATTGGTTGGTATCCGAGAATATTCACACTTAATAAGCATTGATATTATTGGTCATGATGTAAAATTATAGGGGCGCGGTATTCCAGTGATTAGTATGTGGGTAAAACTATTTAACGTTTCATCTTGGAGCAATAGTCATTGGTTTCACGTATTATTTTCCGTTGCGTTCGCCTATTACTATATATACGAAGGGTTATACCGTATAAACAAGTGTCGATTTCCATATTGTATCTGTCCGTGTAATATCGATAGGCAGTGTAATTTCGGGCTAAAATTTTTCTCCCTGTGTCACAATGATAATAAAATATGCCTTTTTTGGAAAAAAATACCATCCTTAACGTTTGCAAAGTGTTCAGTTCCTAATTCCTTTAGAAATACGTAATGAACTCTACTACAGAATTTCTGAGTTACATCCCTCCCTATGAAAACCTTTTAAGATTGAAGTTACGCAGATGCTTCTGCATTCTACATTTTTAGCATTTGTAAATGAACATGTAATGCACTCAGAAAATACACTACACCTACCAAAAGTATGCTCAACAGTGTACCAGATGTTTTAGTTTAAGCCTTTAAGTATTGACAGTTCAAATGTAAGTAGAGTTATTACACGATAAAATTTTTTTTTAGTTTTTTAGATAAACAGTATGGGACCCTGTGGTAAAGGTGCATATAACTAAGCTTGAGAAAGTACAGAGAAAGGCAGCTAGGTACGCTCTAGGAAGACATAACAGGACAGATAGTGTGACAGAAATGTTAGAGACACTAGGATGGACACCGCTCCGACTCAGAAGGAAGCTGAACAGACTATGTGGGATGTTCAAGATAGTAAATAAAGAGAAGGGGTGGGAGGAGCTCTCAGAAAGAATAGACAAACCAAATTACATTGGGCGGAAGGACCATCAGTTCAAAATAAAACATAGAGGGCACAAAACAAACATTAAAAAAACTCCTTCCTCAATCGTGGAATAAAAGAATGGAATGAGTTACCTGAGGATATCTTTAAGTCCTTACCTTATTCAATAAATAAATTTTAAACGAGGTGTATGCTCTCCTTAAAAACGTGAGTGAGAAATGTACGTGATAAAACCGCATGTACTTGTGCTATGAATAATGTGTTAACGAGACGCGATTTTGAACGGTATATGAAATTGAAGAGTACGTGATTACGGACGAAGTGTGGCGATGGACGGTGCGTAGTATGTACTCGTGTGGTGTACACCTAATCCTTGTGTGATGGTAAAGGAGAGGTCGGTAATCTTAAAAGTGTCATTGAATATACGAGCATTTTGTCTCATATCTGTTCTTCTTGTGTGTGTATGTATGTGCATTGTAAGAGTGACCGGTGATCACACTGGACCGTTGCCACCAGGAAAATTGCCTAATTGCAACGAAGTTTATGTAAATATGACAAACGAAAACAAGTTTTCATAGCCGTTGGAACTTTAAGGAAGCTCACCGGTTAAAAGTGTCAGCTTTGCCAAACTTAGTCTAAAGCTTGTTAAAACTATGTATATATATTACACATACACACACATGTATACATATATACTCGTATATATCTTTGTATTCATTCACATGGAAAATAGATATTAGGAAAGGGGGATAGGAACACATAAAAGACGAACAGAGGAGAAACAAATATTTTTACACTTGTGATCTGTTTGATTCCGCCTTCCCCCACCTTTCACACAGGAGAGGTGCGGAAGGCGGAATCAAGCAGAGTACAAGTGTAAAAATATTTGTTTCTCCTCTGTTCGTCTTTTATGTGTTCCAATCCCTCTTCCTTGAATCAATTTCCGTTTTATATAAATATATATACATCTACTTATGAGATTTTGGAAAAATAAACTTCACGTGGCTTTAAAAAATTATTACAATTGAAGGCAGCCAAATTTGTACGGAATCTTATGTTTATTGCAATCAAATGATAAATAGTACGTACATCCCACAAAAATATTCTTCATTCTTTACTAATGGAGAACATGTGTAGTAATATGTTTAAGTCTTGAAGGTATTTTGAGCTATCCCATAATGATCGATTTGATTAAAGAAATGTAACACCCTCATTGTATGTTTAACTATTGCTTTGCTGATTTCGGTGTTGTCCTGTAAAAATTTGAAAAAATTCCATGTTTATTGATACATTACTGACTCCTGCCTCAAAATAATACAAGAGGGAGTGGAATATGTTTAGAAATATGTTCAGTGCAAAAAAATATTTCGAGGTGAATATTTAAATTGTAAGCATTTCCATGCTATATTACAAGGTGAAGCCAACAAAAAATAAGAAGTCATGAGCGTTACCGTATTTATTCAAATCTCTCACTTTTTCGGGAGTCTAACAATAAAAAAAATTATAAAATTTTACATTTTGATTTTTAAAACAAAACTGTGCATAGCTATAAAAGATATTTTTTAGCTTTTCCTGCCGGGTTTACCCTGCTCACGAAATCGGATCAACTCGATCTCACCATGCGAAAGTTCCTCCAAATTAAAGGATACCTCTTGACTTGTTTTTGGTCATTCTAATGCTAAAATTAAAAGAAACCAAAATTATTTTCACACGGCTAGACTTAAAGAAGTATGCTGCGTACATTTCAACGTAAACCAATGAATCTTTATTCATTTATTTAATATTCCGGGAACTTTTTGATCAAGGTAGTATTCAATTTCCCTTTTTACAGGTTTCCTTCAGCTAATTTATTTTCGCATGTTAAGAAAATTGAAATTTAATATTCTTCCAGAATTCCTTAATAATATCTCTGCTGTATCATGTTTCCACTTCTTTTTTAGATTTTTGCGCATAGATCAGCTTTTGACTTCTTCCTCTTCGTTTGATCTCTTTCAAATGAACTAACATTGAATAATCCATTTTCTTCTGTTCTTTGTTCAACTCCCTTAACTTTCATTCTATAGCATAGTAGTAAATATTTGGCTTCCGCTGATTGATCAATCTTATATTGACATCGGTGCCACCATTAGAGGCGATGAACTTGTGTACACGACCCGGCTTCCAGGCTGTAAGAGTCGGCCTGCAACGCGAATCGATCGGTTACGGGTCACCGCATCTGTGCGCGCGTATCTTGCAGCCTTTGTCTGCATCTTTGCATCCCTCGGCGGGGGTGGGGATGAGGGGGCGGTGGGAGAGCAGATATCGCCTTGGGGGGAGAGAACGCTCAGAGCGATCGGGCACTCACCAAGGAGAATGTCTTGTCACGGACTGCGAAAGACTTTGCTGGTTCGATTTCCGGGTTCTTTGAAAATCATCCCCTACCACTCCTGGAACGCTATACGCAACGGCCTTAGCAGGTCTGCACAGTGTACTCCAGGAGATTATTCTGTCGTGATTCCATATAAATATATATATATTTATATAGATGATTTCTTCGAAGTAACACGGAAGTGTTGAATAAAAAACTTAGACAGTAACACATAGCACGAGAACACATAAAAAGAACACTCACAATTATATCTTGATAATTTCGACGGACTCGAACTCCGTCTTCTTCGGAAGAGTCATGTCTTATCTTCCGAAGAAGACGGAGTTCGAGTCCGTCGAAGTTATCAAGATATTATTGTGAGTGTTCTTTTTATGTGTTATCGTTCTGTGTGTTACTGTCTAAGTTTTTTATTCATATATTTATAAAAATATATATAGATTATTTCTTCGAAGTAACACGGAAGTGTTAAATAAAAAACATTGACAGCAACACACAACGTAGGAACACATAAAAGGAACAATCACACGTTATTTCTTGATAATTTCGACAAAATTGAGCTCCGTCTTCATCAGAAGATTAATTAGGACTCACTAACTAATCCTTCGAGGAAGACAGAGCACGATTCCGTCGAAATTTTCAAGAAATAACGTGTTTCTTTTGTGTGTTCTCATATTGTGTGTTGCTGTCTAAGTTTTATATGTATATATATGTATAAATGTGTATATATTTATATATAAACATATGTGTAAGTCTGACGGAGGTGAATAATAATGTATATGATGTTAGCACTAGCGGACAAAGACAAAAACACAGAAACGCACAAAAAAGAGAAGAAACTCACTAGTTATCGAATTTTCGGTGGTCCAAACCACCTTTCTCAAGGAAGGAACTCCTTGTTTCTTCCTTCCTTCTCTTCCTTGAGAAAGGTGGCGTGGACCATCGAAAATTCGAAAACTAGTGAGTTTCCCTTCTTCTTCGTTAGTTTCTGTGTTTTTGTTTTTGTCAACGTTGTTCCACGTTAAGGTGACTGTCACATTAAAAAAAAACGATTGGAATTAACGAGACATTATAAAATCGGGATTAATTGTAGGAGCTAGGTCTTTGAGTTTACGACTACGTCAGCGGTAGGTTTGTTCATATAAGAGTGTAAAACCGAGTGTTTACTTTCAGCTGTGGCTAAAGTTTACTTACGTTTTAATGAGATGCTATAAATCCGCGCGTTTGTCTTGTTATTCTGTTTAGGAGATTTTACTCCGACGATTCTCTAGTTTTTTCCTGCTTCTTGTAATCTCTTTGCCTTGCGATAGAAAGATATTTTAATTTTTTTGGAAAATCAGGTTGAAGGGAGGAAGAGAATAGGTACTTCAGACTCCTTGAGATTGGGTGGGGAGTAGGAAGTACTTGAGAAGGAAGTGCTGTTTGCAAACAACAATAAGACAATTGGAGAGATAATTCACAGTATTGGTAAGGTACCGTACAAAAACTCAACTTCAAAAATGCACATTGCAAATGGTGAGGATATTCATACCCGTTAATACCTTACATGGTCATTTTTCCCATTTTTAGTACCCTCTGAATGAAAAAAAGAGCGAACAAAAATTTATTTTTTGGAAAATTGCCAAAAAAATATTATCAGGCAACAGAATTAACATGTCCTTGAAAAACTACACATTAGGCCCCAAAACGATCGGAATGGTCGGTGTATTGGCATTAACCGTAAAATCACAAATATGTAGTTATACATTGACATGGGTGTATGTTGGCTACCGGTATGGTGTATGGCATGGGTTGAATCCACATCAGGCACCCATAGAACGAGAATATTTGTGGTCTAGCATCGTACATGAAAGATATGTGGCTGAGAAAATACTTATTCTTCGCATAGACAATGATTTTCAATAGCATTCTGAGAATTTTTCAACAAAGTCTCAGAAATTCTTTTTCTGGAACTTGGCGCGCAACGTGTCCACCATTAATAACGTCTTGCCGAGTTCTTTGGATCGCTCTCCTTCCTCTTAACCACCACCTCCTAGAAATGCACTTTTCCCCCCCCACCCACCCCCCAAGCCGAACGGTAAACCGATCCCACGGTGCGATAATAGACTCCGCAATGCTGGTTAGCAATTACCCAACTCTCGCTCGGATTTTTGTCCTCGCATTTGTGTGCTGGGGGAAGGAAGGGTGGGTGTGCTTCACAACTAACCACCCCTGTTATGTAACTCGACCGGGGGTCGGGGGAAGGAAATGATATTCTCTCGACTCAGCTGGAGTTCCGCCTTGGGATGCATGGGATCTCCCCCACCGCCGCAGACCGGGCGATTCAAGATTTGTCTCGTTGCATTCTCTCCAAAGCAGTCATTCAACTACTAAGTTTGATTTAGAAAGAAATAAGCACTTTGTGGCTTCCACACTTTTAATATAAAACGACCGGTTTCGGCTGTTATGCCATCATCAGGTACAAGATTATTTCCGAAAAATATTAAAAGTGTGGAAGTCACAAAGTGCTTATTTCTTTCTAAATATGACGTCCTTCCACAAAACAAAAGCTTCTACCTTCGATTTAATACTAAGTTTGAGTCCATTTTCGTTTCCTTGCAATCCCACCGTAAGTAAGGATGCAAAATGTATGACCGATGTATTTATTTAATCATAAGCGTTCATATTAATATCATACAGGGATATTTTTCTCATTTAAGAACATCAGAAAATAAGGAATTTACGTTTGGTGCCGGTATTAAGGCCTTGGCTTCAGAAGTGTTGATGAAGATGGAAAAGGGGAGGAGTATTTTATTAATTCAGTATTCAACCGTTTAAGGAAGGTTTTGGATGGACAAACACTTTGGACGCATACATTTATTAGCCTTCTGTTACAAGACAGACCTCGATACCCCAAACTACATTAAACTTCTTATTTTCCACATATTTCCTTCCTCCCTTCCTTTGTTATTTATCCCTACCCCTTCCTCGCTCACCTAACATTCTCCTCTCTCTCAGTCTTCAACATCCTCTAGCGAATCAAAATTCTGTGCATCTATTTTTCCTGTCCTTTTCCTTATGATTTCTCCCAACAATCCCCTCTCCTCCTCCACCATGGCCAACACTTTCTCATTTATTTTTCTTTCAGTTAACATCACCGTCTCCAACCATGTTGATTATCTGTCGTAGCGTTCCTAAGTTTGGATACGTGCTCCTGTTATCGGTTGCGAAGGAAGAGACCTATTGCTTCTCTCAGATAAACTGCGAAATACCTATCTAAACACACTCACACGACACGCGACAACATATTAAATGTTCGTGCATTATTCTACAAGTATCAGTGTCTTTATTGAAACACATATATAAATATATTAAAAATAAATAAATACTTTTTTCTATAAAATGCGGGTCGCGGTGGTCCAGTGGGTAGAGCGTTGGACTAATGACCGGAGGGTCCCGGGTTCAATTCCCGCACGGCTAGGCACTCTGGGCACCTGCAGCTCCACCCAAGCTAGTTGATTTTTCGGGTACCATAACCGGCACAGGGAAAAGTACTGGCCCCCCTACCCTGATGTGTGAATATTCACACGCCGTCGGGCTTGGTACATGGGTGAACTCTACCATCACCTACTAAACCGACCTTCGGGTTGATTACTGTGTTTATGGTTTTTATATAAAATATCTAAACTCTTGTAATAATTTTATAAATGCTTATATAACTTATGCTTACTGTTTTATTATTGGATATATGTGCAGTGCCTTCTTCGATATTTGAGAATAATCTTGCTTCGTAAATATTATTGGAGTATAAAACCTCACGTGACCTCGTGAACATCCCCATTGATCTGTAGTCTTCCACAAGGAAACAAAATGAAATAGAACATTGACCTAGCATATTAGCTCCAAACCCCTTGCGTAAGTAAAGGAATAACCCCGTATTTCCTTGTTACCAAAGAATTGAAATTCCAAACACACACGAGAGTTGGCTCATAACATATCAAAGACTTAATTCGACACCGTACACTGCGAGATGTGGTGGAACAGGATTCTATAAAATAAAGAACACACAGTTTTGTACTTTCCTCTTCATAAATCCTTTCAAATATAAATGACGCATTTCAACACCGACGTTGTTTAAGTTTTCTGGTGATGATTCCATCATCCCTTGTGCTGCAATTACCATAACTTACAAGTGATCCGTTCAAAGTCAATTCTTTAATCGAACAATGGCTAATTTTATTTCTGCGACGTACCTGGTTCCAATGGGTGCATTTTATACCAAAAAATTCCATGGTAGTACCTCATTGTAATAGCGTTTTGGATTATTCTCATGCATTCGGTTCAATGAAGGAATGTTTTCACAATCTCATCCTATATATCAAGCCTAATTCCACCCATGGTTTGATTGGAAGCATATTTATATGTATCGAATCGAATGAAAAATCGACTCTATTAGGAAGGAGAATTACATCGACATGTTTAGCAATGTTGAACCCGCATTTAACAATCTTCACACGTAAAATAAATTAACTATACGTGAAGGTTTCGTGAAGGTTTAATAATAAATAAAAATAATCAAGATAGAAGCTTCATTTTTATTCATTATTCTTAAGTTTTTTTATGTAGTCACCATTCAGAGTTAGAGATTTCTCAATGTGTTTCATGACCTTCCGAAGGCCGCCATTGTATAATTCAGCAGGTTGCGTCAAAAACCATTGTTTCACCCTTATTTGACCTCATTTGTTGTACCAAATCACCGGTCCGCAATGGTATTTTGAGTTCTGGGAAGAAAAAGTGGTTTAGAGCGAAATCGAGAGAATAGGGTGGAGTAATTTCTAAGTTTTTGATTCCTAAACCTCTGGACGAGTGAGCAGGTGCATTTTTGGTAAGAAGACGGGTGCTTTTGTTGACCATGCCACACCGTTTATTTTTTTAGAGCATCTCACAGGTAGTCTATTAAGACGATTCCAACAGAGTACCAAAAAACACACTGGATGACCTTCCCTGCAGACTTCTGCACCTTAGCCTTACACCTGAACAAATCAACACTAATAGCTATAATTTACAAAATTATGTAAATGAGGATATATTAATTAGCGGAATTAACTTTATCCAGATATCTGGGTTATTTCTTAGTTATCATTACTTAAAATCGATACTCCAACGTAGTTATGTAAATCAACGGCGACATAAATAGATACTATGTTTAAG